>JAIPMN010017378.1:0-18395 GCA_020650975.1 Apostichopus californicus
TTATGCATTTTGACTGTAATTAGCCAGTCTTAGTACTATACTGATATTACGACTATCGAGAGAATAGGGCCCTCTTTGGGCATACGGACGGCAATGAGGGGGTCAAAACCATTCCTGATACGGGGCCATGGACGGTATCTATGAAAATCCAATATGTTTGGGCCGGCATAAATATGTTAAGGTTATGAATTTTGGCTGTAATTAGCCAGTCTTATAACTATACTGATTTTACGACTATCGAGAGAATATGGCCCTCATTGGGGATACGGACGGCAATGAGGGGGTCAAAATGTTTCCACAAAGGGGGCCCAGGGGTGTCATCTATCAAAGTTTAATATGTTTGGTCCGGCATAAATATGTTGAGGTTATTCAGTTTGGCTGTAATCGGCCGCCAATCTTAGATTAATATACTAATATTACCACTATCGAGAGAACAGGGCCCTCTTTGGGAATACGGACCAGGGGTCGTACCCATCAAATTCTAGTATGTTTGGTGCGGCATAAATATGTTAAGCTTATGCAATTTGACTGTAATTAGCCAGTCTTAGAACTGAACTGATTTTATGACTATCGAAAGAATAGAGCCTGCTTTGGGAATACGCACGGCAATGAGGGGGTCAAGATGTGTCCTGATACGGGGCGAGGGGTCGCATCTATCAATTGCAGTATGTTTGGTCCGGCATAAATGTGTTAAGGTTATGCAATTTGGCTGTAATCGGACGCCAGTCTTAGATACATACTAATGTTACCACTTTTACCACGTTTTCATGATAAACCGTTATAACTTGTTATTAAAAATGATCACTTAACGAATTATTTAAAACAGTACACAAGTTAGTTAAAACAGATATCTAGCGTTTTCTGGGGTTTTATTTGTGCAAATCTAGCGTTTATTTGTCACATGTCGCTGGTCACCCTGGCAAAAAAAGTTTTCTCATTGACTTTGTACACGCTACAACTTCCAAATTTCCACATTGACTTTGTACACAGAATATCCTGCTAGCAGAATATCCTGCTAACTTCAGGTGGGTCAATAACTGGGACTCCCCAGCCAGTTGGGGAGCGGACCACACGACGGAGACAGCGGCCTCAGTTGTAACTGTGTTTCCAGACAAATATCTCGGAAAGGTATAATCTTTGACTCAAAAGTCATGTTCAGTAAGCCACAGATAGATAAGAATTTCACCTGTTGTTAATTTTATAAGGTGTCACAAGGGGCTAATGTTTCGACCAAATTGCATGCGAATGTTGAACTATTGTAATTTGTAGCCGCCTGAGGCCTAAGGTAGCTGAACACTGTATAGAGTAACGCTAGGCCTAGTGTTAGCCTAACTTTGGTAGGCCTCATACTAGGCTTGATCGATGTCCATACAAATCGCTCAAAGGGCTATTGACGTGTGGTCATTCTTTGCCCGGATTCGATGTAGTTATCCAGAAGCTGCTTGAAGTAGAGCACACTAGAGGCAGATTTGAGCTACGATGGTACTTGTATTGATAGTTTATTGTACAGGAAGATGGTGCATGGATAGGCTAGAGCCAATATTTATAACACATTAACAGTCCTTTACTTTAGGGCTTTGAGAGTTTTTTAGCTCAAATCATGAGATGCACAAGTTGCTCGTGCAGTGCAGTCCTATGAGATGAAGAAAATACCAGACATAATGCCATGAGTTCCTTTATATAAAGTATAAGGTGATGAGCCCAGCTTTGGTCCTACGTATTTCTAATTTACCCCACTTCCCAGTTGATATCTACAAGCTAAATTGTTAACAGTGCTGGTGCAAAGATCTGTAGGCCTTAGCCCTTACTTTAGCTTGTACAACAGGCGCCCCAACGTTAGGGACTAATTTATACTATACGACGTTGAGGTACTAGTTTAGAATCTGTAAACTACCAGAAAGCTTCTGTCAAGACAAGTTAGAGGACATAAAGGCATTGAAGACTCGCCCCAAACCGCATGCCGCCCTGTGAAAATGTTAACCTTTCGTTGCTTGCAAGTGAAGTTTTTCTCTTGTCGCTAAAAAATGCAGACAGTAATGAAACGTGATACCTTGTTATCTTTAGCTGGACCTGAGATGCTCATCGCTGTATCGTTTGTACAATGTGCTGTGGGTATTGACCGCAGCTGTATGTACTGTCTGTACACTATAGTGTCTAATTACCGACGGTAGCAAGCTGTGTGTGTATTTGCTGGGATCTATGGTGGTGTTTAACACTTCTGTTACACCTCATTTGAAACTAGGTTAGACGTTTCTTTTTGCGCGAGTGTTCACACCCTTTAAAATAAGAATTGAAAAGGGCACAGCCCAAATGTTACCTATAAGAGCACTTCTAACATAGTATGATAGGTATGGGAATATTTCAAAGGGGCACCACAGCAAAGTTTTGAATATTTTGAGGGCGTTATGGCAATAGAATGGGCATCACGACAAAGAGTTGTGGGTGCCTTCCAAGGGTTATTTCAAGCACTGGAGTTAAGCATAGCCTAATGCTGAAATATAGACCTAAGAGGAATAGTAGGCTAGTTCTAACCAGTAACCTATCCCTGATTACGAAAACTTTATCATCTAATTAGGCTACCCAATATGATAATTTGACGCTTGCCTGAAATTTCAGTCTTGAACAAATTTTTCCATATCACCGTAGCAACACACTAGACGTTCAACTTGTTTTGCTCCACCATATGAACATATTCAAGTTCGTCCATTTCTCTGTGACATTACGAAGAGGAAACTGCAAGGCCGTTTTGATGTTCAGAATCAATTTTCTTTCACTGAGAGTAAACTTACTCTGTATGGTATCTTCTGTTGAATAACTGTCACACATTCTGGTCTACCAGCTTAATTCACTTTTGCACTCTTGTTTTATCAAAAACAATGAGCTACAAATTCGGAAACAAAATAAAATTTTACAGTACTAACTAGTTAAAAATGACAATTTTAGTAGGTATAAATTCTGCAAAATTTGAATAAAAATTTGACCAGTTTAATATCACTTGGAAGATGACAAAACTAGCCATTCTGGCAGTGGTTTTCATTGCAACCTGGTTTGATGTCCAATTTAAAGGCAAATATTCTTTTTAAGCAAGTTATGGTGCCACTTCCCCCCCCCTCGCATAGCTATGCTACTTTAAATGCCTAATGACCATTACCCCTTACTCTATCAGGCTATCCCTATATTAAAATTTGACCCATATATAGCATAGCAGGAACAAAGACTTATAGGATCTGCTGTGTAGGGATGTGCTCAGGAATATTTCAGTAGATTTGGCCATATTGTGCGGTAGTGTGATCCACACCCTGGGAGAGGGATCTCATGGGTGGGGTACCCCCTCCCCACTGGACAAATTTTGCACTTGAAGTATGCTTAGGTGGTGCTATTTGCTATTCTGTGCCATGTATTCTCCCAGATTTTGGTTATGGTAAAATTTGTTAAATTATCATCAAAAAAGTGCCGGGCGGAAATGTTTAAAGTACTGTTTGTGCTGGGCGGCATTCAGAACTGCTGGGCGCAGCCGCCCGGTGCCGCCCAGTGTGAGCACATCCTTGGCTGTGTAGTGACAATTTATATGTTGGAAGAGTTTAAAGATGTTTAACACCATAGAAATAAGTCTGCATGAGCTATGGTAGTTGTAGGTTGAAATTCTTGAGGCATTATATAAAACCCCTGAGAATATTTCAGGACAATCTAAGGGTTACTTTTACTTCAATTTTGGACTACAAAAAATACTATTATCTTACATTTAAGCAATACAGGTACATTACATGCCTAGCATATTTGTAATGGTATCCATGATGTCTATAATTATTCTTTGAGGCTAGCGTCAATGATTGTCCCATCTGAAATGACTTTATAACTTGAAACAGATTCCAAAGTTTGAGTATATTGATTTGGAAGCCAGCCGATGGGAAAGTTGTAATCCTTAATCCCTGGCGGGCTTCTCCCATATTCTTGGTCGCTTACTTAAAGCGTCGTAGACGTAACTGCCTGATTACGAGGAAGATGTCAGCTCGAGCAGCACACTGTAAACTACTGTACTTGTAATCCAGCTCAAACAGACAATGCAATATAAACCACACACTGCAAATATCAGAGAATTATAAGAAATATATTTATTTAAAGTATGTATATCAGCTATTAATAAACTTACTCATTTAATTTACAAAGACCATACAAATCTCGGATTGATCTTTGTAACTAAATAATCCCATGTGTGGCTGTGCCAAGCAACTTAAGCAAGGTCATTCATCAAACAGTACACACCAATATAGTAGTACTTTTAATTTGAGTTATTAGCCCATTGAGTACAAAGTACATATTTTGTTGTCTTAACATTAAGTTCATGAGAGTTGTATATTACAATACTATACAACACAATGCATTGGTCTACTGTATGTAGAAATGTTATCATTTCCGTTTTTAATTATTAAAGCTAATCAGGGCACTTATCATCTGCATATTGACTTTATGGGCAACTAAATTTCTATGATCGAGCATCTGAAGTGTGTACCCAGTCGACTAAATGGGGCACGAAAACCGTGAGATATTAGAATTTAGGATAATATTTAACTCACAATTAAAAGACATGTACATGTTATCCTCAAATGTTGCATTCCACTGTGTGGGTGTATCAGATATCCATAAAAAGAGAATATTTGTGACATTCGTATGTGTCAAGTAACTTGTTGCAAAAAAAAACTGGAAAAGATTCATGTAACCATTGAAATCACCTGACATATTTCAAAATAATGAAAATGCCATCATCTTCTTAACATCGAAGTGCTTCAGTATGTTACTGTATCATCTGTATGTGATGTACTTCCATGCAGAATAACTTTGTGGTGGTAGAAAACTGTAGAGCTGCGATAATTGATAATCGTTAATGGATAAATCTTAGACAAACCTTTACAAATCATGTACAATGTACATTTTGACAAAATTTGGAACTCCAGAATTAAAAGGCTAGCAACAGATGGTCTTATTTCGAATTATGTATGAGGGGGACTCACTGGTAATATGCAAATCATATCAACAGTTTAAACAGAACCCCAACTATCCTCTTAAGCCTGGTATGTGTGTGATAACCATAAGGATTGTGATTCAACAAGACCTCTGAACACGTTCATAAGAAAAATATGTCTGCATAAATTGAAATCTACATATATAATATATCTTCACTGAAAACTTCAAGAGCAAGTCTAAATGTGACATCAGAATAGAGCAAATCTAAATACAACCATCAACACCAAGCCCCTTATGCAAATTACATTTTTATATATATTTTTTTATGCCATAATTTATTTTCTGTCAATGAAATGGTTTAAATTGCAAAACAAATGATGCCAACTGAAAATCTTGGAGATCTCTTATACATCGCCTTACAGTATATATACTACCAGTGCATTCGTTTCACTGCCAACATTGTGGACAATACACTGTGGAAATATGAACTGAAACACAAAGAGGCAGTATATTTCTCTCACGGCATTCCTTGACATAGTGGCAGCTTTCTAATATGGCATCACTCCTTGTTATAATGGCAGGTCTCTTATATGGCATCACTCTTTGACATAATGGCAGCTCTCTAATATGGCATCACTCCTTGACATACAGTAGTGGCAGCTCTCTTATATGGCATCATTCCTTGTTATAATGGCAGCTCTCTTATATGGCATCACCCCTTGACATAGTGGCAGCTCTCTTATATGGCATCTTTCCTTATTATTATGGCAGCTCTCTTATATGGCATCATTCCTTGTTATAATGGCAGCTCTCTTATATGGCATCACTCCTTGACATACAGTAGTGGCAGGTCTCTAATATGGCATCACTCCTTGACATAGTGGCAGCTATCTAATATGGCATCACTCCTTGTTATAATGGCAGTTCTCTAATATGGCATCACTCCTTGTTATAATGGCATTTCTCTAATATGGCATCACTCCTTGACATAGTGGCAGCTCTTTTATATGGCATCACTCCTTGACATAATGGCAGCTCTCTAATATGGCATCACTCCTTGTTATAATGGCATTTCTCTAATATGGCATCACTCCTTGACATAGTGGCAGCTCTCAAATATGACATCGCTCCTTGACATAGTGGCAGCTCTCTAATATGGCATTACTCCTTGACATAGTGGTAGCTCCCTTATATGGCACCACTCCTTGACATAATGGCAGCTCTCTAATATGGCATGACTCCTTGACATAGTGGCATCTATCTAATATGGCATCACTCCTTGACATAGTGGCAGCTCTCTAATATGGCATCACTCCTTAACATTGTGGCAGTTCTCTAATATGGCATCACACCTTGTTATAATGGCATTTCTCTAATATGGCATCACTCCTTGACATAGTGGCAGCTCTCTTATATGGCACCACTCCTTGACATAATGGCAGCTCTCTAATATGGCATGACTCCTTGACATAGTGGCATGATCTATCTAATATGGCATCACTCCTTGACATAGTGGCAGCTCTCTAATATGGCATCACTCCTTAACATTGTGGCAGTTCTCTAATATGGCATCACACCTTGTTATAATGGCATTTCTCTAATATGGCATCACTCCTTGACATAGTGGCAGCTCTCTTATATGGCATCACTCCTTGACATAGTGGTAGCTCGCTAATATAGCATCACTCCCTGCAGTATATAGATACTCTAAAGGAGTTACATATAACGCAGATCTCTTCTCAAGTTGGTTAGGATGGTTTGGGTTTGTTTCTCCTTTCGTTAATTTGCATTTTGAGGAGCTGCACCCATCGATTTTTATAAGCACAGTTTCTCGAGCTATTAGCAACGGTCGGTAGAAAACAATCTAATTACAGCCATCTTCTAGCCATAATTATATAATTTAATTTGGTTGTAGCATCAGGTCAACTGTGTACTAATTAGGATACGTACTTATAAACATGAACTTTGAATAACTGTTTCTCGCAGCGCGCAGTTCTGTGTGCATGTCAGCCCGACTGTACAGTATATATCCATAACGCAAGTTATATGTACCAGGAGAGTACAGTAGGTCCCTATTCAACCAACAACGTTGGTGTCAATTCACACACAAGTTGTTTGGCAACAACTGATTTCCAGCCATATTTTCAATTCAGAGCTGTTTGCATCGGACTGAACAAACATTTGCTGTTGACTTTATTAGAACTGGATCATGGCTGTATATCGTTCGTTTGTCTTTTCGGTGGAACATAAAATCAAGATTGATTTCATATTCATTTCCTGGTTGATTAAGGAAATTAGAGGACATGTCTGACTAGATGGTTGATGCGGGCTGTCATTTGGTTTGTGCGTCGATCATATTTTAGTGTCAAGGCACTTTTCATTCTTTTACGAACTGTACAAGAACAATTAGTTGTGATCATACAAGTTTAATTAGAAATAGGTTTTCAGTGAAAGAGCTAAAAAACTAAGCTTAAAAGTTGCTAGCAAACACGAAATAGGACCTAACTGTAACTGGTATAATGAGGTGTCTGAATATGGATGTACTGTACGGTATGTGAATTTTTCTAAAACATTTGGGTATTCCAGCTATTGAAAGATACTGCTGTTAACTAGTGACTGACATTATCCCATTATTGATTGATTGTCGGTTATTTCCTGTTTATGCCTATAACCTCGCCCCCATTAGGGAGCTCTGCCTTGCATGCCCCCCTTTTACATCCTCCAGGGAGTGGCCCCCCTTACATCCTCCAGGGAGTGAGGACATCCCTGGGTAAGAACACAAGGCCAGTCTAATAATGTGTTTTCAGGGAATAGGTTAACAAACACCATAAATATTTGCGACACAAAATTTGCTGCACATGTTCGATTAATCACTTCATAAAGCTCTCACTAATTAGACGAAGTGAAATGGATGAAAACGACAAACAATTCCCACCTGCATCAGTTGGATATATGATCAGGGATGTGCTCAGGAATATTTGAGTGCCGGGCAGATTGTGCGGTAGTGTGATCCACAGTACCCTGGGAGAGGGATCTCATGGGTGGGGTGCCCCCTCCCCAATGGACATGAAGTATGCTTAGGTGGTGCTATTTTCCTATAACTGTGCCATGTATTTTCCCAGATTTTGGTTATGGTAAAATTGTTACATTATCATCAAAAAAGTGCCAGGCGGAAATGTTTAAAATACTGTTTGTGCTGGGCGGCATTCAGAACTGCTGGGCGCAGCCGCCCGGTGCCGCCCAGTGTGAGCACATCCCTGTATGAGGGTTTCATTTAAATGTGGATTATGCAGTACTGTACACGGCTCGTTTTATTTAACATCTATGAAACATTTCTTGATGCTGGATGATATGACGCATAAGTGTTCATGAATACACAACCAGTACAGTGTAAATTGTTTATGAATGTTAATTGATGTTTAACTGAGCTGCTTGTTGTTCCATGCTGGTTTGTACAGTATAAATAAACAGGAGGTCGGAACTGAAGAGCCAATTAGGTAGGGATTACTAAAAGGGGGAGGAATTTCTAAGTAGGTGGGATTTGAAGACAGAGCGGGTCGGAAGTGGTTGCTACTTATTTATGGCTTCTTTACAATGTTAATTGAACAATACTTCACTTCTCAGCATCTCCCTGATTGAATAATAGACAACTTTCCCTATTAAAAAAAAAAAAAAAAAAAAGTGTCTATTCTACAAAACTTATATATTATCCCCCGTAGGACCTCTTGCGAGGTCGATCAGGGGTAAACTCCTTTTATTTGATTTTTACAGTATATAAGTTACTTCATTGATCTGCATAAACATACTACTTTCAAACTGGTCTGTGAGTACAGTATAGTGTTCATGAATATACAAACTGTAAAGTGTATCTACAGGACTTATAGTGTTCATGTAATACTTGATGTTAAACTGAGCTGCCCAATATTCCATGTTGGTCTGTACAGGTTACTTCATTGGTTTGCATAAAACATAGTACTGTAGAACTGGTCTGAAAGTACAGTATATAGTTTTCATGAATACACAAACTGTATAGTGTATAATGTTCATGAATGTAAATGTTAAACTGAGCTGCCCATTGTTCCAGTTGGTCTGTACAAGTTACTTTGCTGGTCTGCATAAAACATACTACTGTAGAACTGGTCTGAAAGTACAGTATAGTTTTCATGAATACACAAACTGTATAGTGTATAATGAATGTTAATGTTAAAACTGAGCTGCCAGTTGTTCCAGTTGGTCTGTACAAGTTACTTCACTGGTCTGCATAAACACAATATATACTGTAGAACTGGTCTGAAAACTTGTACAGTATTGTGTTCATGAATGATTTATTAATAATATCCAATGTTTGCCATTTTGCAAAATTTTTGCAAGCTTTGCATTTACTTTTTGTTTTCTACACTTATCATCCTTGACCAGATATATATCATCAAATGTGATTGTACTCTCGATGAGCTGCCTGTACATACTGGGTGTCTGGGAGGCAAAGGTTAAAGTCTGCAGAATCCATGACAGCTTAACTTTTGGAAACGACGAAGTTGACTGTTTAAGGTAATTATGTAATTCATGTTTCCACGCACCGATTCAGGGGCGTATCGGGGGGGGGGCGCAACAGGCGCGCCCTTCCCTATTGGCCCTCACCAAAAAAAAAAAAGTTTAGGAACGACCTTTATGTGAGATGTCGGTGATCCCTCAACCCCCCCCCCCTCCCGTATGCTTTATTTTTTGTTTGCCAAAAAAAGGTTCTGGCGAAGTTCGGCGGCATACTAAGCCATACTAAATTTTGTGTCCATTTCTACTGGAAATGTTGCTTATTATTAAGGTCGAAAAATGGATCACATATGGCACCATTTTGCATTTCAGCCCTTCTTCGAAAGCTAAAATTGTCCACCCCTCCCCTTAGACCCATGCCCCAGGACGGCGATCATTCATGCCTGACGCCCCCCCTAGTGGAAAATCCTGGATACGCCCCTGCGATTGCCCTATTTACAGTCTGGAATATTGCCATGCTTCTAAGCCTACAGTAGCACTGTATTACATATCATGTATTGTACAATCCCCAAGTTTTTCTTCCAAAGATATTCCCTTTTTATTACAGTGCCGTAGCTAGAGGTTTTTGGCGCCCGGGTGCAAGAGTAGAAAATTGCGCCCCCCCTCCCCCCACTACTGAAAGAAAATGAAATAAATCAAATTGTGCTCGGACTACGCCTATGATATTTCCACTTTTTCGAAATCTACTGCCTTGGAAAGTCTGTATACTGAAATACCCGAAATTTCCGTGACATGTACAGTAGTCATTACAGAATACAGAACAGAATAAAAACAAAGAGAAAATGGTCGAAATGGACTGAAAAGAAATCACAATCTATAAATTTGCTCATAAAAACAACTATGTTCAGTTCAGATTCTGATTAGTAACTGGAAAAAATATTAATGCCTGACGACATACATCAATTTCGTCATGTTTTTTCTAAAAAGTGCTTATTTTTTTTACTCATTCTCCCATTTCAGTTCCCCCCTAAACCCGGGACACGTGCCCTCCCTTGACCCCCCCCTAGCTACGCCACTGCTTTTGAATAAAGTTCTAGTATTCTACAACAAATCATGTTTCAACTTAATACATCTATAGACTTTGCCATGCTGTTGAAAGACACTTTAAAAACAGGCATTTAATTGACCAGATAAAAAAATCAGTGCATGTCGGTATATGAGTAGATCTAAATGAGCCGGTCGGTTGTGTCAAAATGAACGCTCCCACCGTGTCTCAATGATGATGCAGCGATTTCTCTAGGTATTAGAAATCGCTCCATCAAGTATATACTCACCAATTATCTGTTTCGGTTTCATCTCGAGTCGAAGGTATTTTTAATCTGAAGTAGTTTGATCTTAGTTCGTTGTGTCTAATTGATGCTGCGGCGATCTCTCTAGGTAAATATCAGAAATCGCTTCATCAAGTACTCACCAATTTAATATCTGTTTCGGTTTCATCTCCAGTCTAAAGTATATATATTTATCTTACTTTATTCTGAACATTTCATTTTCATTTCATTTGATTTATTTTTGTTCTATCACAACATAAAGTATGACATAATAATATGACATAGAAGGAGATAAGAAACAAAACTTGTGAAAGGAAGTGTACTAGAAAACCCTATGGGGCTTGTCGGGTAGTGACACTCCCTAAAAAAATACAGAACTTTACAATTAGAAAAGAGAACCAAAAGAACAAAACCATAAGAACCACCCCTTCCACTCCCTTCCCTCACCCCCCCCCCCCTCTCCCCTCAGTTCCATTTTGCAGTTCTAGTACATGTTGATGAAGTGCTTTTGTAAGCTTTTTCTAAAAGCAACTAAAGAAGGCTTCACCTTTAAAGTGATAGGTAGGGGATTCCAAAGTGCGATGGCCCGATGATGTAAGCTATTTTTAGAGATATTGTTGTGACATTGTCTTGGGTGCAGGTAATCAGCTTGCCTCTAGTATTGTGAGCGTGGATATTTGAGTTTTGTGTAAAGAAGGCAATCAGAGTATCTGGTAGCATTTCGTGTAGTGAACGATAAACCAAAATGATAAACATTGCATTCAACATAGGATAGATTTTGTTTAATATTAATTACAGACAATTCGACAAAATGGCGCCCAAAGGTCTGCGTCAATATTACGCAGTTTCTGTGTCAGTAGTGGTTGCTATGGGTGGGGAATGATTACCACACCTTCAATTTTGCCAAAGCAGACTACATAGTAAGAGCGATTGCATTAACTGTTCATCATTACAGTCTGATAACTTTCAAACTGTAGATCTCGCAGCTGCGATGACGCAGTGTGGGGGGCATTTTCTTTGACTCGTTCAGGAATGCAAGGCTTGCACTGTTTGAGGTCCGTCATACAGGATTACAGTAGATTATCCTGTTTGCGTGGTTGTCAGTTTCGTGATTAAATTCACTAGACCCTTCCCATACTGGATACTTTTCATTCCATTCCAGTGAACCTGTCTCTGTCAATTACCATCAACATATATATGCTCAGGAGAGCTCTGTATTTAAGCGATGTTTGTAAAACGACATGTGCTGCTAAATTGACTCCTGAGCAGAAAATTATTATCACAGCAATATATATATACAGTATATACCACTCGGATGGATGGCGCTTGATATTCTGTACAAGTTTACCTCTGAGTTTAGTACATGTGTTTATGGCGTCTAAGCGTGGTACATACGGGGTCTGAAATATGGGGGGAAATGTCGGGGGAAAGTGTAAGGGTTAAATGTCAGGAAGGTAAAATCCTCTTTTGTACGGTAGGTCTTGGATGTGTTTGGTTACAGTACTTGCCGTAGACAGTCAATTAACCTATGCAATGTGGGTGTGCATGCACAGTATGTGTGTGTGTGTGTAACACCCTAGCTTAATCTCAAGGTATTTCAAGATAGGTAACATAATCTGCAAGTCTCATATTTGGCATGTGGCTTCCCCATAATTAGTACAAGAACCTAATTGTTCTGAGCCGAGGTCAAAGGTCAGTTGAAGTCAGCAGAGGGCAAAATGTGAAAATCTCAAAAATGTTGTCTCCAGAAGCTGAACATGAAAGGAGCTCATATAGGCATGGTAGGATAGTCTTGTGTAGTGTAAAGGTTTTACACAATTTGGTGTAGGTCATTAAATGCAGGGGTGGGCAACCTTTTTAAATGAATGCGCCAGATATAAGGAGTGAAAAATTGACTGGGCCGCACCTAACCAACGACCTGCTGTTGATTTCAAACCTTTGATTCTGAGGACTTTCAAGCAATAGGTGTGTGTACTTAATCTGTATTCAAAAAAAAACGTAATGTCAATACAGTACAGTTGATAATTAATGGGGATAATAGGCCTACCTGACAGCATCATAGTGCGGATCAATTCTAAGCAGCTAGCTCGGTTTTGGTGATGATGTAACATAGATTGATTTTTGTCTTTTTCTTGAGACATCTCACGGACCGCAAAAAATCACTGGCGGGCCGCATGCGGCCCGCGGGCAGTAGGTTGCCCACCCCAGATTTAATGTCACCAGGAGTCAAAACCTTGAAATCCTTGTAAAGATAGTATCTCCAGATAGGAATTTTTATTGGCTCTCATATTTGCATGTGGCTTCCCTATAATGAGTACAAGAATGTTACTGTTCTGAGTAGAGGTCAAAGGTCACCTGTGTCATCAAAGGTCACACTATGTAAAGCCTTATAAACACACCTTGTAAACTTATCTCAAGATAGGTTACATCACATAGCTCATATTTGGCATGTGTCTTTCTTATAGTGAGTACAAGAACCCTGTTATTTTGGGTGGAGGTCGTTTGAGGTCAGCAGAGGTCAAAACGTCAAATTTCGTAGGGATCTCATGAGGTCATCTATTACAAATGCAAATTCAGCTCTTTGTTGTTAGAGTGAGCATGCAAAATAAATTACCAACAAAAAACAATGTCCCTCTTTCTTTCATCGTTGTGGTATTATATCACACAATTCCCTGTCATCAAAAAACCATGTAAGCACTGACTCTTTTAGATTTATACTGCTCTCCATCTGCAGTATGAACTTCAGCCAGAGTTATTAGCTTGCAAACTACTCTTGTTCTGCATATGTAATGTACTTAAAGGCAAGTAACCAACTGGGAAGTTTTTCCCTCTGGTTGAATTTTGAAGTGTAGTCTGTTAAAGTGAGCGGGGAAAAAAAACCTCATTTGAGCACCGCTTCTTTTAGATCTGATAAATATGCAAGCACCGTTTGCTTATAAGAAGTGTGAGATGAAGTTAACATCATAAATCAAACTGTGGTAAAGTAAAGTGCCATGGCTCATATAATTAAACATCCTAATTCCTCTCTGGTTTGCACAGATAAAAAGCCCAAGTCACCAAGGAGGGAGGGTCAGTCTTTCAGTGAGAGCCGGCTTGACCACCATCCCTGCAAGATGGGCTATGTCAGTGATGCCATGGGGGTCAGGAAGGTGTTTCCGAGGGTACCGAGCAATACCAAGCTAGCGGTAGAAGTCCCGCTCCTATTCCAGGAACCTGACATCTACCACGGTTACCGCGACAACTACCAGCCGTTCTCCTACTACACCGGCAGTGCATTCTGGCTTCATAACGAGAGCGTGAACGTGTGGACGCACCTGATCGCCCTGATGGTCCTGCTGAGACAGACCTGGTCGCTCTGTTCGAATCTGGACGTCCTGAACGACGGGTACGCCCAGGTCTTTGCCGTCTACTGCTTCACATGTTGTGCCTACACCCTCGCGAGTGCTCTGGCACATCTCTACCAGTCTAGAGATGAGCTCACCCATCACACGTGTTTCTACATGGATTACGCCGGGGTCAGTCTCTACGGCAACGCCACGGCTCTGGCCTGCTACCACCTCGCTTCCCATTCGTCGTTCTTCCACTTCTGGCGCGGTTGGTTCATGCCTCTCAACTGCTTCCTCTCCGTCGCGATGTGCGCCTGCTGTGGGTTCGCCAAGTACAGATACAGGAGGCCCTACCCCAAGACCAGAAAGTATTGGCAGATTATCTCGTCCGGTCTGGGATACGCCCAGAGCATCTCTCCGGTCTACTACACGCTGATCCATCAACTCTTCAACCGACAACCGACGCCTCTCGGGCAGGATTTTTACCTGCACCTCCTCCAGTGCGCGCTCTTCGTACCGGGGTCCCTGTTCTTCGCCGTCCCGTACCCGCAGAGGTTCTGGCCGGGTCTGTTCGACCTCGTCGGTCACAGCCATCAACTGTTTCACGTCTTCATGTCCCTGATGACCTATTTCCAAATGAAGGCTCTTTACTTGAATGTCATCCAGAAGAGAGATATCCATAATCCAAATCTTTCTAATCCTTCATTTTTAACGACATTCGGCTACGTTCTATTAGTTTTGGTGTTAGATTTAGCAGTCGTGTGGGTGCTCAGAGTGAAAACGTACCAAAAATTAAAGAAAGAAGCCAAAGATTAAACGTAGAGGACTCGACTCGAAATCATCAGCCGACTCATCGTTATAGTTTATAAAGCAGCTGCCTAACGAGTATGTCGTTGTAAATAATTGTTATGGAAAGGGTATGTCTGGGACTCTGGGTATCATACTATAAATGGTGCAAATATGCAAATTTAGCCCCAAAATAAATAGCAAGGCTATAACAGGCTAGAGGGACAATTATCTTTCATATTGGATGTCCTATATGATACAGTGCGTAGTATTGCTTCCTACAATGTACTGTACTTTCATTGATATTAAGTGCAATGTCACGTCAATTATATTTCAATCTAGATTAGATTGGTAGTCCTTAGTAAAGGAGATTATATGCCCATCTCCCCCCCCCCCCCACGCCCCTGTCATAATTACAACAATCCAAAATCCGTTAGCATGGTGTGATCACCTTTAAACAATGTAAAACATTCTGATCAAATGTTTAAAGAACTTAATAATATCCATATTTGTCGAACAGAGCGAACCAAAGAACAAGATTTCTGAAAAGATCTACATCTAGTAAAACATTTTGCGAGAGTTTTTCTCTGAGAAGTTACATACTCTTTGATTGCCTACCCTGTGAATGTTTATAATTTGAAGCTATGGTTTGTTTTTTTTTAGGATTTTGTTTGGAAGAATTTTTTTATTATCTAATGCATTTCTAGAAATGATTTGACGGCGTGAAATCAGTAGATGGAATAAATTTCGCTGATAGTGCCCTACTGTTAATGGACAGTCATGACACATAACCAAAGAGTTTACCCATTTGTTTGACAGAAATTACATAATTTCTATAACATTTTTATTTATTCCATCTTGAATTTGAAATAATATTAATTACGACATGGGAGGAGCCCAAATAACACTATTGTTATGACAATGGACAGGACAACACCAAAGCTTCTAACCTTTTGTTTTTAAATTAACTAAATTTACTTATATGTTGCAATGAGTTTTACTTTCATTTTTTTTTAAATTTAATATCCCTTTATTAAATAGGGAAGACAAGTGGACATTTTGTGCTTTATGATGATTTGTGAAGTCATATAGTAAATATGATAACTCTTTTGTATACAGTTTTTTGTAGATGCCCATTGGCAACATCCCCCAAATTTAGTAAATCATATTTTGTTTTGAACAGTATGAGATAATGCTCTCGGCCAAAGGGAAACCTTATTTACTGAGCAAAATTAATATCTTGTTTCAGTTATTGAAGTTAAAACACTTCAGATACATATTTATCCAGAATTATTACTTATGAGTACTTAATTTTGAAGAAAACTATAGTTGCCACGGTAAGGACATTGTGGTCAGTACTGTAGGTTATTAGGTAATGTGACTTGCAATCTAAGTATTGAGTCCTGGCCAGATCACTGCCTGTCTTCACCCAGGTGTTATAAATGGGGACCTGTGAGGTAGCTTGTATATATAGTCGCGTGCGCCGGTTGGTGGCAGTACCCTATGGGAACGTCCCTATGGGAACGTCCAGTATTGAGTCCTGGCCAGATCACTGTGTTGTGTCCTTGGGCAAAGTGCGTCATCTCCATTGCCTGTCTTCACCCAGGTGTTATAAATGGGGACCTGTGAGGTAGCTTGTAGATATAGTTGGGGTGTGCCGGTCGGTGGCCGTACCCTATGGGAATGTCTCCCAGGGGACATGTCCTGTAGATTTGGCGATCTGCAGCGTCCCAGGGGGGACTATTTGAATTGGGCACAATTGGGTGTGTGGGTGTGACAAGTTACCAATGACCAGGGATGAAGTTGATGTGAAGTCATGTGAAAATGCCCAAGACTGTAAACCTACAACTTTTGTTATTTTTTATTTAAACTTTTAACATTAATCAGGTGAAGTCATTGAGTAGTTGTTATATAAACAGACTTGCAAAGCATTTTGGACTTGTGTGCTTGTTTTATAGCATTTACTCGCGACCTCATCTTTCACCTTCTGTGTCTTACGATATTTTCCGACTTAGCCTTTCCATCTGTTTTTACTTTACATTTGTGCAGTAGATTTTTTTCTTTTATAGTTTTTTCTTATTTTCTTTCTTCCTTGCAATTCTCATGGCAAAATGTTACCGGTGTAAAAGAATCCATATGATTCTCTGTGATTGTTGCATCTCGGAGAGCGGGATGCAGTGCAGCATGATAGGGCAGCTTGGGTGTCACATTGTGACAGCATGCACACGGCATTGTGACAGCATGCGCACGGCATTGTGACAGCATGCACACGGCGTTGTGACAGCATGCACACGACTTCGTGACAGCGTGCATACGGCATTGTGACAGCGTGCACACGGCATTGTGACAGCATGCATCACACGACATTGTGACAGCATGCACACGACATTGTGACAGCATGCATCACACGACGTTGTGACAGCATGCACACGACATTGTGACGGCATGCACACAGCGTTGTGACAGCATGCGCACGACATTGTGACAGCCTGTGCGTGACGTTGCAACATCATGTGCACGACGTTGCAACAGTATGAAAACGATGTTGCAACAGCACATGTATTATGTTCCAACATCTGTGCATGATGTTGCAACAGTGTGTGCATGATGTTGCAACTGCACATGTTGCAAGACAGTGCAACAGCATTTGTTGTTTACAATGTCAGCAAGTGTGCCTTCCGGCCATCAGGTTATATCATTTTCGATATTTGTTTTCCAGAATGGTTAACAAATTTTACAACCTTGACATTTTATATTGAAACATTTGTAGTGAAATGAAGATTTAGTTGCTGACATCCCATTCATCGGACACTTTGGGTGACCAAATACTGTGATAAATCTTTCCATCATGTTTAATCTTAAAAAGCCAACACCTAATTTTAGAATCATAGCTTTTACTGCAACTGGAAATTCATGGCAAAAGTTTGGCCTCCAGAAGACTAGAAAACGAAATTACCAATCACATTCTTCGAATGTACTTTGCAGTTTTAGCATAAGTTAATTACTGCAGCTGCTTTGTGAAAAGCACTCTGTTGTATCAGTTTGTGAAATTATATTTGAAAGGTAATTTAAATTATGATATAAAAGTGTTACAGTCCAACTGTACAAATTGTTTGAATGTTGCTTTGGTAATGGTGTAATTACTCTTTTCTGTGTGAAGGACTCTGTGAGATGTTTTAAAAGGAGTTTGCACAGTCTCTGCATCTATTGTACAGCATTTGTATTTAACTTTTGTTGCAGTACTGGTTTCAAGTAAACTACCACTGATATCATGCTGTACTAGTAACAAGTTAACTACCATTGATATCATGCTGTACTAGTAACAAGTAAACTACCATTGATACCATGCTGTACTAGTAACAAGTAAACTACCATTGATATCATGCTGTACTAGTGACAAGTAAACTACCATTGATATCATGCTGTACTAGTAACAAGTAAACTACCATTGATATCATGTTGTACTAGTAACAAGTAAACTACCATTGATATCATGCTGTACTAG
>JAIPMN010017389.1:0-21943 GCA_020650975.1 Apostichopus californicus
AACGCAGTATGCGAAATTGTCAGTCTGATTTTAAAAAGTAAATTTAACGTCATTTTTCCGATATTAATTGTTAGAAACTAACAATACTATAATCTTGAAACGGCTAAAAATTTCATCCTGAGTCCTTATATTATGAATTACACCAAAACCCTGCAACCACGTAACATGCGAGTTTCCTCAAATCATTTTTGCGCAGAAAACCAATAACCGCATTTACTCCACTCTGTTTATCATTCTGTCTCTTCTCACCGTTGTCATTCGTTGTCATTCGTTGTCATTCGCTGTCATTCGCTGTCATTCGCTGTCATTCGCTGTCATTCGCGAATGATAATTAACCCTGTACAAAGTCAATTGTCATTCGGTCATTCGCTGTCATTCGTTTTAGTTTGTCCTTTCGTGATTCATGTTGGTAAATGATACAAATGAGGAGGTCCCCTGCCCCACTTCTTTCCACCGGCTTTTGATACTCATGTAATTTGCAGTGACCAGTTTGGTGTAAATCAAGGGCGTAGGAACCGGGGGCTGGGGGCGCCAGCCCCCCAGTGAAAAATATGGGGGGGGGGGCGGAAGTATCATTCCGCCCCCCCCGCTTCGCAAGTCAGAAAACCCCTTTTTCATTTCCAAATGAGAAAAAAATCTCATTTGGAGCACCAAATTGCATCTAAGTCCAGGTGAAAATGCAAAATTATTTACAAAATGGAGTGGGTGTTGAAGTGTGCTATATTGCACCAAATTGCATCTGAGGCCACCTGGAAATGCAAAAAAATTCCCCTTAGACCCCTCCCCCAGGCCGGCCATCAATCTTCAGCCCCCTCCCCCCCCCACTCAAACGTACCTTCCTACGCCACTGGTGTAAATGTCAGTGCTATTTCTACCCACTACGACAACAGTTTGACAGCATAGTTTAATTGACCTGTCTCATACCAAGCAGGATCTCCATTGACTCAAGCTTGATTGAGGAGGGGGGAGGCATCCTACGAAGAGACATCAAGGGAAACGGATGCTATCGAGTCCTCATGCAGGATCTGAAACAGTTCAACTTCGAAGCGGGTCTGGAATTCTGCACAGGTCTGTATTCTTAGATGCCACTCTGCTGTCTGGTATCTAGACTTGTACTAGATTGGATCGATTATGCTTTTGTTGTCCCTTCCTTGACCAGATTAAAAGAGTATCTCTGAAGTAGTACGAAATAGCACCGTAGAGAAAGTGATATTTAAAGATAAACACAAACGCTGCATTAAGGCAGTTGCTACGGAGTACTCCCGGCTGTACATTACAGTATATGTCGATAAGGCTTAATGCTAAAGGTCAATACAAATACCTACAGTACACTACAGATGTGATGTTGCTAAAGTTAACAGAATTGCGAGTAGCGTTAACGTGTGTCATTTGTCAGTGAACAGCAACGAAAGGACTATAGAAGCTGCATCTTTGGAGAACCCAGTGAGCATTATCTTATCAAGGTAACATTGACCTAAGAAGATTTGGCTCCATCAGTATTCACCTTCAAACAACCACACTCTTATTAATAGTTCGTTGTTGTATGCCTAGGCCTTATTTGTTGTAATGTAAGTTTTAACGTTAAGTTGCAGCTTAGGCTAGGCCTAATGTTAGCCAACACTATAGTACTGTAGCCTGTAGGTAAGCATCGCCTCAGTCTTGGTCTCAGTCTAACTCCATGTGAACTATTTAAGTCCTGTAAGATTATATATATTTATATAATATATATATATATATAAATATATAGGCAATATATACATATATATATCTATATATATAGTAAAGGCTTCATAATTGACGCACCTTCGTAATTGACGCACCTTCAGATATTACTCAACGATACAGCAGGCAACCAAAACTTTTTGCAGCCAAGGAGAGTTACATATTTGATGAGTTTTTATCCATTTCAGGTATATGCTGATCAAATTGTTTTTTATTTTAAGCTTTAAACACCCTCCCCCAGTTTTGCAGGTTTATTGGCATTTGGAAATCTTACTCCCGAAAATTAACCAAAATTACCTCAATATGATACCACTACTCTCTTAGACCTGTCTGAGCTAAGACTCTAGGCTCAGAGCATAGCAAACAGTATCCAAAGTCAATGGATGTACATACATACTACTTAAGGCCTACACTACAGTTAGCTTATCGACGAATGTGTCAATTTAGAGGTATGAAAGAACTTGACACAGCAAACATTTTGTGATAAATTCTGCTCAATTGTATGTTCTGTAGGCACAGAACATAATATTTTGAGATCATTACATTTCTGAGGAACCACACATATGAAAAACACATACAGTTGAGTGATTAGGATTTTTCGATGATAGCCATCTTTAGTCAAAGCCTTAAGTGCGTCAATTATAAGCCCACCATGCTATATAATAATCAGGCAGTTATTTTTATGAAGCTTAAGCTACCACAAATATGGGAGAAGCCTACAAGGTCTTATGGATTACAACTTTCAATGGCTTCCAATTCAATGTTGTAACTCAAAATATGAATCTTTTCAATTTAGAAAGTCATTTCAGATGGGAAAACCGTAGATTAATGATTTTGGATGAAAAACCCACCATGCTATTACCCGGCCAGGGATTGTACCTCATTGCTTCACATGCGATGGCCTTTATCCACTCAGCCACAGCACTGGTATAATACTACTAAAACTATTACTAGATAAGCCATAGGGAAGGCCGACTTAAGTCAGTGGAGGGGTTTCAATACACCATAAAATTCAATTACATTGCTCGTTGGCAATACAGACACAAAATTATTTTCCATCCCATGATCATTGGATGTAAGCTTTAACTAGGCCTAACTTAGGTTGGAATACATGAGGGCCTATTACCTATCCTAATTGGGTTCTCTACTGTAAGTCTATCTGAGCACTGTTCATGTTAGGTCTAGTCTTATGTTTGCAACCATAGTCATGCTATAGGTTATGTTAGGTTTTGACTAGTCCACAAGTTACTTGCCAAATGTCGAGTGTA
This sequence comes from Apostichopus californicus, assembly GCA_020650975.1. Taxonomy (NCBI): domain Eukaryota; kingdom Metazoa; phylum Echinodermata; class Holothuroidea; order Aspidochirotida; family Stichopodidae; genus Apostichopus; species Apostichopus californicus. Next base: position 2,991 of record JAIPMN010017389.1, read on the forward strand.
GTGCATTTTTGATTCGCCATAGCTATAAATTCTACATGCCAATGGCAAGTTGGAGACTGTTAATGTTGAGGCATGGTTGTGCCGAGCATCCATTATGTAAACTCCTGGATAATGTGTATCAACAATTGCAGACCACTATGGTAGTATTGTAGACAAACTTTCCCATTAGGAAATGCATCGTAAACGAGTAAGTTCCCTTTCAAAGGAATAACGAAGGCCGGGATCAAAGACAAAATAAGTAACCTCAAAACTATCTAATATTCTATTATTCTAAAAACCTACTGTATGTATTCAGGTTGGCGTGTGTGTATGTGTGTGTGTGACGCTTTAGCTTGTATGCACGATAACTCAACAAGGGAATGACCGATCATTACCATACTTGGTGGGTGGGTGGCCCGTAGTGAGTAGATGAACCCTGTTGATTTTGGTGCTCATATGAATATTAATGAGGTCACAGGGTTAAATGTGAAAAACTCCAAATAGCAATAACTTGGCTACTATTAGTCTGAATTTCTTCAAACATGGTATGATGATATTGGTAGATAGTCTTCACACACTGATGTGTGTTGCAATTGATATCATGCATATTTATGAGGGGGCGGGCTTAGCAATATTTCGGTATGAAAAGTTTGTATGCACGATAACTCAATAAGGGAATGACCGATCATTACCATACTTGGTGGGTGGGTGGCCCACAGTGAGTAGATGAACCCTAACGATTTTGGTGCTCATATCATGAATATTAATGAGGTCACAGGGTCAAACGTGAAAAACTCCAAATTGCAATTAACTTGGCTACTATTAGTCGGAATTTCGTCAAACTTGGTATGATGATATTGGTAGATAGTCTTCACACACTAATGTGTGTTGCAATTGATATCAGGGCTTAGCATTACTTTGGCAACAAAAAGTTGCTGTTGTTGTATTAGGGCTTTCTTAGAAATTTCTCTATGAATGGAACTAATGAATAGCAGCAAGGAACCATGAAATGTTTTCATTATGGTTAAGTTAACCGCTTCCTGTTGGACTGAATATGCTTTCTTTGAAAATTGGCTCCTAAGGCCTCACCACAATACACAGTAAACTGCCATTGAATTCTAAATACGCTTGAAATTTCATATTGGTGACGTCAGAGAGGAACAACTCTCGTTACAGAGCCATTTTCTGTGTGTCAGACTCCCCATGGAAAATATTCAGCTGTTGTTGCTAGGGTGAGAACTTAAGAAGGCCTTGCAATTTCCCCACAGTTTAAATATTTTTTTTTTAAATATCCGAAAACGTCTGAAAATGTCCGGATCTGTCTGGTTCTGTCTGAGCGTCCGGTTAAAGAGAAACACCTCAAACCCCAGTATTCAAAGCCCAAAGTGCCCGAAAATGTCCGATGTAAAGTCTACTAGCCCAAAAGGAACAAAAGAGTGGAGTGTTGCGGTCACACGGCCGAGACTATTCCTCAGCGTGATAACAATAGTCTGTAAGGATTACAAGATCACTGACAAAATCATGTACAGAAATGTTACTATCATTTACTATCTTGAAACTTGCAGCTAGCAATGTACGTTTTTTTTCAGTCCTGTCAGATGGATATGAAAAAAATAATTTATCACTTAATACCTACAGCACTTTTCGTTCACAGTGATAAATAATTTTATTAGAATCTCAAAGATCGATTCGCCGACGAGGTTAAACTGTTTCGTCTCGTGCATTTTGATACAACACTTTGAGTAACGAAATGATCAACACTTGCAATCAATACTTACATGCAGTAATTACCAACGAGTTAAATCTTCTTTTTACAACCCGAAAATCACGCCAACAACTACTGTAGGGTGCAGTTGATCATTCAGTAGTTGTTGGAAAAGAGGTGGATCGATGGTTAGCCAAAGGCGAAAATCCATAGGAATGGTGGTTTAAGCACCAGTATGTTTATCCCCATTGTGCCCTTATGGCCAAAATGTTGTTGGGTAATTCCCACAACTTCGGTACCTTCCGAACGAGTCTTTTCCACTGCTGGCAATGTTGTGACAAAAGAGCGATCCAGCTTCAACCCCGCAAATGTTGATCGTCTTGTTTTATTGGCGGAAAACAGCTTCGAAGTCAAGTGTTACAAGTTCAAACATATTTCTCCAATGATTTGATGTGTTATTGGTAGTAAATTTTGTTTACAGCCTAGTAGTCGTGTTTTATTCCATGCATCACGATCTTACTTATTTATTTATTAATTATTTATTAATTATTAAGAGACACTGAGCGAGACAAATTTGCCTACCGGACAATCATTAAAATGTTTCTGTTGCTTTCATGTGTTGTTATTTCATTGTTCTCTATCATTGCATGCAAGGTCCATATTGATATCATCCTGTTAATTCAATTTAAGAAAACCTGGTCAACCCGGCCATGTAATAGTAACTAACTTCGGTAAAGTTGAAATGTGTGTTTTCAAACAGACTACTCACATGAATATTACAACAAGTTTCTGAGTTGCGCTCTGTTTGGCCTATGCTCAAATGTACAGTATTGCTTAATAAATTGCAGTAACACCAGGGTCAGCCTCCAACTGTTGTATTTCATCACTAAGTTTATGTACAGTTCATATTGACCCCTGTGACCAGCTACCTGTAGCTACTGTACTAGCTACTGTAGCACTGTGTTGTGTTAAAAATCGGCAAGCACCTGCCCCAGTTAGATTCATGCGTTTGCTTGTCAGTAATACGCTTGTTCTGCAGTGCAACATTCATTTCTAGCAATGTTTGAACATTGCGCATAATAGCAAATTAGTGTAAGTTATTAATCTTTTACGATTGCCAAAGTACAGTATTTGTCATTTCTTCAATCATGTTTACAATTACTTCATTACTGGCCTGGTTCACATTCATCAGATGTCTGATCGAGTGTGTCGATTGCAGTGTAGTTTAATTTCAATGCGCAAAATATGTGCCTGCTATCGCGCTAGGCTAGAGCCTAGAACGTTGAACGTCCTGATACAGAAAACTTTTGCATACTTACAGTATCATCACACCGCTACAAGGTGTTACATCTATTCATTGTTTGCACGTTTGCTTTTATTAGTGCTAGTACAGTAGTTGTAGTAGCCTCGTAGATTTATTCGAAAGATTTTGATTTACTATGAAGGATTTTAAGAAAATGTTGTAGATTGAAAGTTGTTTACAGTTTTTGTTTGGTAGATGTTTTAACATGATTTAGACACCACACGTTAAGACACGAAAGACCATGGAGAAACATTTGTTTTGACTGTATTTCTGCAATGTAAACTGACAGTGATGACGTCATAGTTCTGTAACCGAGATGTTACCATTAATGGTACCATCGTAACTTGTTTACAATTACTGTAGAATGTTACCAGATTGATATAAAGAAATCATAACAACTAGTAACTACTCCAATATTGTTTTTCACATGAAAAATTTGCATCTACTTGTGCACAATTGATTTGAGCAAAAGTTTAGACCGTATTCCGAGACCTGTTTACAATGTAACAACCTACCTGTAGTGTTAGGCTTAATGCGACGGCTATGGATTAGACACAGATCAGCATTTCTGCCGAAATTAAATTACTTTTGAGGGCATTGCTGCAAACATCGAAAGGTTAAAAGAAATGGAAATAAGAGGGTTGAAGGTAAAAGGGAGGTGATGGGCAGGGAAGTATGGCCCTTTGCAAATAGTGAGAAAAAGAAACATCGAATTACAAATTAGTACATCAAATACTGCACTACGGAGTATTTGATGCCTAAACATAACCTATAGATACTCAGCTAGTCAACATAAGCCTTATATATCCAGTGCATTCGTTAATTTGCGAAATTGGTATTTGCTTACTTTGCCGAGAAATATGAAGTCACTTTACCACGAGGGAAGCAAAATCGGCGACCCTGGCAACTTAATTTGATGAAATTATATTGTGAAAGACGTATAGAGGATGTCTTTATTTTAATGTTTCGTAGTAAAAGAACAAACCTAATACATCAGTTCATATTTTCACCTTCCATATGTTTTTGAATAATCGCTATGACATAACTGGTATTCCACGTAATTTTAACCGATTCCGATTCAGATTATGTTCCAATTATACAATAATCGGGCCGATTCCGATTCAGTTAATCATTTGAACACTAGGACTTCCAACACAAAGTATCCAGTTTCTTGGATTCAGGTGTGTCACAGTACTGCTGTCAGAGGGGAGAATTTGGACGGTCCAATCAATGGTAGACCAAATTTTGTCAGGACAAGAGTCCTCAGCGGTAGATTGGGGCTGGCCAGCAAGGTGGATTAAGTGCAGATACTGTTTGCAGACTTAGGATGAAACCGCACCAACTACATATGCTAGGGGTCATCGACCTGCAAAATCTAGAAAAGCAGGCACAGTTCTTCAAGCAGAAGAGGTAGTTCCCCATCTCCAGCGGTGGTCCATTGCAGAACATTGGAACCAAGGGGTTTCCTTCAGGTAAGACCTACCAATGACGTCCATAACGACGGTTGCCTCACTGATATGGTGGATAGCTCATTGGCAAAATCGAACAGCATTGGGGATGTAGTCCCTGGTGAAAAAGAAGGAGCATATAGTTAGAGATGTTGACTGTCTCATATAGCAGGGAAAGAGAATGTAATGGCAGATGCTCTGTTGAGGGAGACTTTATATCCTAAGGAGTGGTCCCTGTCCCACTAATAAATCTGTTTGTAACCTTCCAGAGCGTCAGACTACCTGAGTTCTGCATCAGACAGTTTGACTCAAGGGCTAAGTTACCAAACAGATGCCTTATCGTTTCCATGGGATTATCTGGAAGCATACGCATTCCTCCCTCTATACTGGATCGATGAGGTGACACAGAACGTCAGATTGTCCTCAGGATGAATACTCCTAATAGCACTATTTTGGCCTCGCAGACCATTGTTTGGGAAATTACTTCAGCTGTCCGATAATACTCCCACCTGTTATCACAGAAGAGAGGAATGCTCATACACCCAGCCATCAAAGGGTTGAGCTTAGTTGCCTGGAAGTTGTCAGGGCTTCCTTCAGACAGAAGGGATTTTTGGAGGCAGTTGCCTCCATAGTAGCCAGTTGCCTCCATGGTAGCCAGTTGCCTCCATGGTAGCCAGTTGCCTCCATGGTAGCCAACTCAATGAGGAGATCTATGGTGGCAACTTACTATTCCAGACTATTGAGACTCGGAGAATGGTGCTACAACAAATAAACAAATGTCTTTTACCAAGATATCTGTAACAGGTGTGTAGCTTTCTGCAGATGCGGTTCGATGAAAAAAAACAAGTGACCACGATTAAAACTTACAGATCAGCGATTTTTCAGTGCCTCACAAAGAAACCTTACTATTTTCAATCTTTGTGATATTATCATGACCCATGTAATTGCAAAATGTTAGCACTAAAGGTCATCAAGAAAAGTATTTAACTACTCAAAAAGTTGCTAAACAAGTTGCTAATCTTCACTCATACATACACTTCACTCATACATACATACATGCTTGCTCTGATATTTTAAATGGTATCGTGTATGTAGTAGCTTTCAATGTGCATTCACTTTTACCTCATTTATGATGATATTATCATCTTACGGCCCTTCGAACGTGTGCCAGAATAGTCTATAAGAAATTCCGTGTTGGGTTTATCATCTTGATGCTTCATACTTCAATGTTAATAAAGAACCTCTATCCACACTTCATTAAATGTCAGTTTCTTAGCAACCCTCTACTGGGTTCTGTAGGATAGTCAATCTATACAATTGTCATTTCTCATTGTAGGTTGATTTCATGTTTGACTTGTTCCAGTCTAGCAATGAGCCACAGTGTGAGATGTGTGCGGTGGAGACGCTTGTATGGACTAACAGTCTGTTGCTCTAGACATAATCAGCACATTTGCTGTAGTTCTAGGCATCTTTCTATTTGCAACTGACATTTAGTTTGTTTAGATTAATGATAACATTTTAGCAACTTCTAGAATTAAAAATACCCAGCATTCCCAAGTGGCTGCCCAATAACTGGCATATTGTGGCAATTCTTTATGTGATGTGTTAACTTTATGATACAAAAGTTTGTGTATGACTGTAGGGTTGAGATATAGAGCAGTCTGTACTGTACTGTGTGTAATAGTAACATGCAACAGGCCAATTTACAAAGTGAAACTTTTAAGTTAATTTTTTTAAAGTTAGTTTTTTTATTTCAGCTGAGCTATAGCAATCATGTGATTCTGGCAAACTTCTGTAACTTCTTGCCACTGTTTGAATGACTGCCATTTCATAAGTTTTTGTTAGATTTGCCTGAAATTTCGTCAGTGGTTTGTGTGAGTTAAGTTTTCAGACATGCGATCATAGTTTATTAATTTCAAGGTCATTTGAGGTCATGAAAGGTAATTTTCTGTAAATATACAAAATGCTATGCCTAGAGCATTTGTCCAAATCTGCTAAAATGTGGATATATGTGTGAATGGGGGTGAACCAAGTTGTTCAGCAAAATATTTTGTTGTCATGTGAAGGGCCCAAACCAGGGCCTTCTGTAGAGTTTTCAGTTATGATGAAATGTATGCCAAAGATAGTATGAAATGATCATGAAATTTGTTTTTCAATTGTTTAGTATTCATGACCAGTGCAATTTGGTGTGAGTAGCAAAATGTCTTCCATCTTAACTTTCCTGTCATTTTGGGAAATAATTCCACATTTGGGAGACTTGTTCAAGTCAAATATTTACTTGATATTCAAGCTTCCTATCTCGTTCCATGCCATTCTCTGTAAAAGAACTACTTGGCAGATTTGCAATATGTGAACTTTCCAATTTGTATGTGGAATACGACATGTGAGAATGAGTCAAATGACCTATATTGTTGGAGCCGATTCCGATTTCTGCTCTTTAACATTTCTCTGTGGTACGTCAATTGTAAACAAGTTGCAGGTTGTTCTTTTATTGTATGTGTGTAATTTTCATGAGCAATTTTTGGTCAGCACAATTCAAACGTGATGTCCACATCATTTTAGCAGATTTAGCAGAGGAATACTTTTTTATGTTTCGTTCTATCATTGCATGAATGAAAACTATGAAGTGCATATGGTCAATTCCACGGGTGTTACCATTTAGAGATAATTTCTGACCATTCCCCACTTTTATTTTGAATACCAAGATAGATGTGTCAAATATTATAGTGGTTAACAGTAGTCTTGGATGAGATGTACTCAAATAATAAAAAAAAATCTCAAGTTGGAAGCATAAAGTCAATTTTTATTGCTCAAAAGGTGTGTGATGGGTGTTACATCACACAATCTGGAAAATTGCGATTGAAAAATGTTCTAATAAAACTCTGAGTTTAAAATAGTGGATCCCTGAATTTATTTGTAAACTTGCGCCTTGCACTTTATGTAGAAACATTAATCTTATACAAAGAAATTAACATAAACTGTTAATGTGTTGCAGCTGTTGTAGCTGTACTTTCCGTACAGCCCCACTGACCGAATAAATGTATATTATAATAGATAATAGTATAGAACTCCCCATGGGAGAAATGATCCTGTTATTGGTGACATGGTTCTACTTCTACAATTAAAGATTGGTTTTACTAGAACTGCATGAGCCAAAGGCTTCTATGAATACATAAATATGATTGGGAAGACATGATAATGCAATAGTTGGGTCCCAATAGGCTTTCTAGTATGTAGTGTAGTATGTAGTGTAACCATAACCATAACGTTTGTAGTGTAACCATAAAGTGATCCTAAGATGTATATGTGCACATTACACACATGCATCTTAGGATCACTTTCTCTAGATAAATTGCTGGAATCCCGCTATGGTGCATCCTAATGCGAACACTGATCCATGTCACAACTATTCATCGAAAGGATCAACTCTTCTGTGCATTCAGCTATGAACACTTGGAATATCAGTTCACAGTGCAACCATTTAGGCTTACTGAGGGTTCTCATCGAAGGCATAGGGCAAGAATTAATCAGTATTCTGACTCCAGGTTGAACCTGCTCTGACACATGGAGAGGATCTTGTGAACCTCAATAAGCAAAACCCTCTTCACTCTGCACTCTCTACTTTAGACAGTACCTGATGTGGACTAAACAAATCTAGGTTTCCAACCCTGAGTAGAAACTTTTTCCACATATTTGCATAGCATAGTGGATAACTCCAGTAACATTTTGATAGACTTAACTGAAACACAACCTTGGCAAACTTAACATAAATTGAATTAACCAAAGATAAACCTGTGAGACTAACACCATATCCTGCTCTCCATACAGTACATAGGAAAAAACAAGGTAGACAGTAGGATCTATGGTGGAAATGGTCATTGTTGAGCTTAGGGACAAGTCCATAGGTAAGGCCTTTTAAGGTGGACAAGAGGGTTTAGTGACATGTATTGCATTGGTTTTGATGCGTTTCAAACATTGAATTAATTTCCTATCAAACACATTTTGGTAGTGTTTAACCAGTAATTAGATAGGGAATCGGAATAGGCCTGATTAGTAGAGAATCTGTAAAGAATCATTTTTAACTGCTACTGATTCTTGTGACCAATGCTGTTAATATTTATAATACTGTTTAAGTAAAGGCAATTGAAGCACTGCTCTGGCTTGTGGGCAGAGTGACAACAAAGGTGCTACATTGCTATTGCAATGGCTTCTATATTATGCTGCCCAATCAACATAAATGGAAGATGCTTTTCCTTACTGAAGTAGATAACCGTCAGTGCATCTGATTTAATACACCATTCTGTTATGACTCATAAAACTACTCAAATAAATCTTTTCTTGTTCATGTATAAAAGATCATAAAAGCCATTTCTAGAATTTAGGAACTGTAATCTGTAAGACGAATACAAGTTTGTATCCACTGAAACATTTGCCTAGTTATTGCGACAGTTTGGAAAATAATATTACAAAATCATATGAATCATGCGACTCAGGAACTTGATATTCATGATATTCATGACTTCAATCATTGAAATATTTAATTGCTAAGATGGTTCTAGGCTTGCTTCTGACATTCACACAGCTGCATACTGTACGTAGGCCAACTGACAGTATATGTTGACCATTATAATGGTAACCTATCTTGTTTCGATATCTGTGGGTTTTGTTTTCAAAGTGAAATTCACAAAATGTGTCAATATCCATCTAAATTTATTATTAATTCATACAGTATATCATTGGTGTACAGTTGATGGTTGGATGAAGTGAGCACCTGGTCAATATGGATCTTGTGTAGTGTGATTAGTGTTAATAATCAGAAATCATTAATCGCTGATCAAAATCAGCATTTCCAATTTTATATTGCAGAACCCATAAAGCACTGTATTTTTGTCACGTTGGCAAATGATTGCTATTTTTCAGCATTTGAGTTAAGGAGTTGCCCTGTCAAATTCCTGTAAATTTATGCAAATGTTTCCACACACATTAACATGGCTGAGTTAATTTAAAAACTCCAAAGAACATGTTCGTTAGTAACATATCTAATTGCTTTTTCTTCTAATGTATAAATGAGGATGCAAAGAGGGCACTAATTGTGAAGTTTCACTGTTTTAATTATTAAAGCAGAAAGGTTGAATACAAATTCATGGCATAGCAAGTAACTGAATCAATGTTTGCATTATGTAGCATACAGTACTAACTAATCAGATTACTACCTAGAATCTGGTGACAATGTAACAATCTCTTCTTTCAAGAGGGTAGCTATGATATTATAAACTATCACTTCCAAGTTAGACCTCTCTGTCAATGAATTGCAACAGATGTTTCAAAAATAATATAACCATGCACAGCTAAAAACCAATGTTCTTGTCGAATGGGCACTTCAAATGAGAATGATTGCTTGTACAACTATGCAGTTCCACATCTGAGATAATGTGCAAAATGCATTTACCTACAAAGCATTTGGAAGCTATTCATAATTAACTTAGATATGTCTTCTATGTTTCAACTCAGTTGTTAACAAAGAGAAAATAGTTTAGGACTGTCCCATCCCTAGCTCAGAGTGCAACAATTTAGTTGCAATTACTAGCACGGAGAGGTATTGAAGAATTGGCTGGTGATTGCTGGAAATTACATAAAGCTTTTGACATTTGTGTTGACATCCAGCCACTGATTGAGTTATGTATTTGTTCTTAACTATCTGCCATAAGAAGCAATATTACCATGGCTCTGTCACTGATGAGAGCTCTTGTGTTGGTGTCTCCTTCCACTTGAGTATTTCAAGAGATGTTAGAATGGTTTTCCATCTGAGTACTTGTGCTAACGAGATGGCTAGCTGCTTAGTGTTTACAGATGATTACCCAGGTAGTCACCAGTAAGCATTGTACTCAGAGATCTCTACATGTATTCATCATTTACATGCATATATTGCTTGTCAATATGTCTGCAACACAACAGTTTGAATGGAATTTATGAGGGTTACGTACAGTAGTGTGGCTAATTAGTTCTCGTAATTTGTGTTTTGTAACCAAATTTTCTTTTGTTGAATATTAATATACTGTGGCGGACTGGCAGTTTTGGTAAGCATAGTTTTGAGTGCATTAGACTTGCATTAGAACAACACCACTACTGAGTGAAACTTACATAGCGGTGATTGAAACCTGAGACTTATTTTAGTAACTGAAATTACATTTCTGATATGTTCCAGTTTGTACTGTTAGACTGTATAAAAAACAAAGCTACGGTACAGTTTACGATCGCTAATTTAATATTTCTGACGATAAATTGGAAACAATTTGCAGTAATAATTTCTTCACTTCAAGTTGAAATTCTGAACACCATGCCTTTTGAAATGTTTTTTTTTCATTCACACTGTACAAAATTCAGGAGAAAATGAAACCCTCTTTTTTTTTCTCTCTCTCTGAACGCCAGTGCGTCAAATCGGCAAGCCATTGTGTCAAAATCGCGTCATAGCGGCTTAGCGGAAACACTGGTACTGTATGAGCCATTCTTGTACATGCAGTATTTGCTTCCAGTAGTAGGAGTAGACACTGACTATCCTGAGCCTGGTGTATTAATCCAGACACAGTGTCATCTTGTCATTGAAATAATAAGTTAGTTCAACAAAGTGACTTTTCTGGAGGTCTAACATCAAGTATCAATGGACATTTGTGTGAATAAATTCTATGCAAGCAATTCTGAAAGACATGTAGTTTGCAGCAGTCCATTAAACCAATCTGAACATAAAGCCTGACCTCAGGTACTTCATTATTACCATTCTCCTTGTAGTGTTGATCCGACCTCGTCACTAAGTCTTGGATACATGTGAAATTGCATCCTCTTCATCTTAAGACTAAAGTTTTTTGATATAAGTACCATTTAGATTTGTTAGAGATGAACTGTCATGAAAGACCACTACAGTAAGTACTCTGAATTCTGATGACAGTGACTAGTCTACATTCGATTGCACATATTTCGTTGGGTTCTGAAGGCAAGTAAATGTGGTGCATACTGCATTTTGTCTTCAATTGGTGTTATGTCTGCCGAACGTTCCCATCTAGGAGAGCTCTGTATTTATGTAGTTCCCATGTTTATTATACTTGCATGTAGCAGCATTGCAATACTTGGAAGCCATGGTAATTATGTGCTTCCAAATCTATGGAATATTCATTGCATTGTAAAGCACACATGTGTTAACTTTTCTCAACACTGTCAATTGTAGCATTGCTCTGAGGCTGCTGTAATTATTATTCCAGACTGATAGCTGCTGCTGCCGCACTGCAGACCCTTAATGTTGTTGTTAATTTGCTATGCCAGTGTAGAAGACAGCAGAGCAGGCTTGTTACCAACAACGTTGGCAACTACTTGCAGTTTAGCAATCAATTTGCACAGCTTGTAAGTCGTTGTAGTTGTGTGAAGCCAAGTGTTGAAATGGATTTTGGGCAAGAAGCAGTGTAAGTTTTGCGTGTATGACACTAATTGTATGGTCACAGCTTTTTATTATAACAGTGCATTAGCATGGGAATGTACAGGAACCTGAAGGCTTTTTGGTGCATCTAGACAGTACCAGCAGGAAGACAAATTTATGTAAATATATATATGTTAAAGGGGTGACATTTAAAATGTGATTTTTATGGTTTGCATGACTTGCTTAAAGGTACTCTATTTACAAAAATGTATAAAATGACCTAACCTGTTTGTTTTCTTTTTGTGCAGAGATCAGGCAATTGGGGTCTGAAGAGTTGAATGTCTAAGTCTTGGCTGAAGATACAAGTCGTAAACACGCATCTCCAACTAGTGGTGAGGATTTGAAAGGTAAATTGATTCCAAATGCTAAGTACCTACTTACAGTAGGATGTTTGTTTGTGTGTGTTCTGTACTGAATGATTAATTAAGATTGGGACGTACAAATATTGTATACTCATCAATTGGTGTTGTGTATACAGTATTTCTCCAGAAGCCATTTCCCTTGGAAGGTTCTATTTAATCATAACTTTACAGTCCTAATGTATTGTATATAGCGAGTACCACCAAGGTACCACCTTGGTACAGCCAAAGTCAACGGTGAATTCACAGGTAAAAATGGATCATTCCATAATTATCAGTGTGTCTGTCACTCCTGATGACCTATTACACTCAAAACAAATTATTTGAAAAGTTCTATTTGAGAAATGTACTCTTTAATGAGATGTTATGAAATGTATACTTTTGTTTATCTTCTAATTATATCCCAGAAAGGGTACAATTGGATTCTGCCAACCTTGGAATGGTCTATTTGTTATCCCTTAGCAACATGGTATAATGCCCAAATTCCTACACAAAGTTTGCAATGTTGTATTTTGCAGTGTTTTAATGAGTCATCTTTGGATGAGGCTAAGATCAATAAACTGTGGTCAACTTATTTACCAGTGTGCTGAAGTCAAGTCAGGACGCACATTTTCAAGTCAACTCATATGAACATATTAGTCAAGTCAGGTCAAAATATCTGCACTTGTATGTCAATTGTGATAGAGGTACAGTAACTGTCATGAACAACTTACCCAAACAGATGAAATAAAAATCTCATTACATGTGTGACATATCAAAAATTTAATATTCCGTCACACACAAGGCTTAAGACTTGGTCAAGTCTAAGGATGACGTCCTCACTCCCCACGTGCTTCAATTGTTCATGTTTTACTTCATTTATTACTATGTTTAACTATTTTCTGTAATGGTTTTTCAAATGCCGGATCTACACAATTCAATCTCTGATCATGAAAAAACATTTGAAAATATGAAATATACAACAAAGAGGAAGTAAAAGGTTTCCATTCCAAGTGGCACTATGACATCACCAGATTTAGAAATGACAGATATGTTTAAAATAGCACATCTCTCGAATGGATGAAGATATTTCTAAGCTGTTTTGGGGAGTCATTCTTCACAAATATCTCTGTCATAAAAGCCAAAGTCGATGGTTGGGTTTGTGTCCACTTTGTACAAGTCACAGTCAGTCACTTCAGAGTGATTTAAAAAGTGAATACAATTGTCATTTAAATTTATACTTACAATATATTATAGCGAGACAATTGATAGAGTGTCAGAACTTCAGCTAAGAACTGTTAATTGTAGTTCACTCATTTTCAAGGTGACTTTCTTTTGCTGTGCAGAGTAGTTAGCATTAAATATTTTTCTCTTTTTACTCTTTACTATTAGCATCGCCTTTCTTCCCTCCATCTATTTGAGGTCAGAAAATAAGCTAAATTTGCATCCACAGCCACAGTGTGATTACACTAGTTTGGGTCGCTTATAATTTTTTTCCATTGTTGAGTATGTAGCAGCAGTTGCAAGCACTGACATTCTTGGTTTCCTTCAAAACTGCACCTTGTTTCTGACTCAAGTCCTAGGTACTTGGCCTTACTGAGTTCAAGAACTAGATTGTTTTTGTGAAGGTAAAAAGTCATTGCAGGTCAGGCGAGGACAAAGCTGTACTTATGCACTTCAGGGAATGATTTAGTGTTCAAAAGACACTGAACGGGATGGTAGGGTTGAGTATAGGAAAGTTTAAGTTTTGGGATATATCTTATGTTGGTGAATCTAGTATATTCCTGCACATGACTGTATAATCTCATGTTACTGTACCTGGGTGCAAATCATATAGTATAGTACCTCACCTCAAATACAGATCTCACAACTCTTAACATACCATAGGGATGAACAGAAACATTATTTCGTATACATTGGAGATGCCTTGTTGATCCCAAATTTCTACAGTAGATGACTACACATTTACCAATGTTACTGTATATCCACTGAGCGTATAGGAAACATCAGTTGTCCTGTAGTTTCATATTTTCTCCTTACATAAATTAACTAGCCATGCACCATGTGTGTGTAACTAAGCTTGTTAGGTGTTTGTGCATGTTGTTCCAATATTTGGATATGATATTGATCCAAGGTTGAATTATCACCTACTTTGTAGGATTTTGTGCCTGTAAGTACTTTACTTGATGACTCCCTTGGATTTACTAGTATATACCCAGTAAATCATGTTTATAATACACATTGGCAGCTCTGAATTCATAGAAGGTTGGCATTATTATGCTAGATCCTATCCTATCCTATCCTCCAGTGGGGATATTGCCATGTGCCTTCCCAAGTGCAGGGATGTCATTTTCACTGTGTTGTAGTGATTTAGATACCTAGAATAGCTCTTACGTATGGGAAAATTCTAACTGCACTCTACATGATCATGAGAACACAACAATGCAGTGTCCTGTGGTCTCTATAACTCTGTATCTTGACTGCTTTCAAACTGTACCACAGATGAAAGATGAAAACTGACATTTTTGCTCTCAAGTTCTATGCAACCCACAAGTAGATTTACTATACAACTGTTTTACAAAGTCTGTACAACTGTTCAGAAAGCCACACTGTAGGATGCACTAGATATAAATTAACATGAACAGGACTATCTAGACGTTTGATCGTGTCATCACAAATGACGTAGCAAAAGTTATTTTTTGGTATAGGGCAGGCCTCGACAAATACGGTCGCCAACTCGCCAATGGCAACTAGAATTTGCGACTGGCGAGCAAAAAATGCATTACGCTCGACATTTTGGCGAGTGGCTCATTCGCTCACTGCCTTTATACGATAGGCTTACTATTAACTAGTGAGCCAATCAACAAAGGCCTATTGCCTAATGTGCAGTAGAATTATCGAGTGCACTGTTACAAGTAGGTCCTAAGGAACAGCTCTGTTCACCAGCTCGAAACTAATTTGATACTAATCGACTAAATGATGCACGATAGATGTAACCAAACTGGAAAACTACAAACTTAAATAAATGCGTAACGACAAGTCAATCAGGGGTAACGCATGAATATCATGTTTTAAACACTTTTGACGAAGTACAATTTAAATAGATCGTTTTTGCTGTAAACAACTAACAGTAACACTAAAACGCGATATCCTAAGTTAGGCCATACTACCTAGGCTTATATCACACAAACACTTTGCGAGAAAAAATGGCGAGTAAATTTAACGTTTTGGCGAGTAGAATTTTAGACTCGGTCGCCAGTTGGCGACTAGTTTTAAGAAAATTTGTCGAGGCCTGGTATAGGGCTATGGTTAATATTGACTGCACTGACACGTCAAATACATTGTTTGATTGAGGGAACTGTTGCTAGGGCAGAGTGGATAAAGATGGTGGCAGACATTAGAAGCAATGAAACCTAGCATTTGGGAGGTCGTGGATTCAATCCCTAGCAGCCAAAGTAAGGTGGGTTTTTTTTTATCCAGGAGAAATCCTTTCCCATATGAAATGGCCTTCCAAACTGTATTAAAAATCCTAAGTGGGCTAAAACTGTGAATTGGTTAGTCACCCAATGTCAACTGTAATTAATAAGCCATTATGCTTCTCCCACAAGCACATGTAGCTGCTTTCCAGGCCAATATGTAGATGAAAATCATGGGGGAAAAACATGTAGGACTTCACTCTTCAGAATGAAACTGTATGGAAGGAGAGGAAATGAACATTCACTCTCAAGTGGGTTAATTGGAACAACTGTGCTCAAGCGTTACCAATGTTGATGTGTTAAGTAGATTAGAGTGCATATTATGTTGAAGCCAGACAGGTATGTATGTGTATGTAGCAAAATATGCCAAGGTTTCCATGAGGGAAAAGGTATTCATGAGGGAAAATGGACCCAGCTGCTTGAATTACTCGATCATATCCCCACCCCCCCCCCCCCAATACTAAAACTTGACTGAACATTGCCCATCACTCATCTGTTTCCTTGCAACTATCTGTGTCTATAGAGTGACCTGGTAACTGTTTGTCACTGACCGCCCACAGTGATTGATCACTATGAGGAATAAGGTAAACTAGTTTTTCGCTTGTAAATATCCAAACCAGGGAAGTTTGGATTACATAAAAATGCTAGTTAAGTTTCATTGCAATAATGGAGAAAATTTTTAAAAACATATGACTTGCTTATATGATCAATACTATTATTATGAAATATGTTTGGCAACAAAAGTTTTAGAAGCTATTAAAAACATTAAGTACAGTACTCTCTTTGTGAAAATATGCAGTCCTGAAGGTGTCTTAGTTTGATCTTTGAGTAAATCTGTATTTGGTTGGTGAAGTTTGTTAGCATACAAGAACATTACTTCAAGGCCCGTCTTCTATAACCCTGGTCTCTGCCAATTTCTATTCATCTGCACAGACATGAATTATAACTTTGTATTTGATGTGAAATTCCATGTTGAAGCTGTACATATTCATTTCAAACTGAATGTAAAGGTAAATAGCTGTTTGTAACACAGATCTTACTGCAATTAGTGTGTTAAACAAGGTCTTTACTCCTAACAGCCTCTTACTCAAGGAATAAGAGTTACTGTTTGATAACACTGTACAGTCTACTATGTACGTTTTATGTTTGTGGCTGCACGTTGTTATTGATATCATCGTCATGGTGTTACTAGTATCAATGATAATAATGTGGGAATGATGTCTCAGATCATATTTTGTTGAAGATCATGCAGCCTTTGACTGTAAAGTATCACTTCACACTTGCAGCAGAAGACACATTCGCTAAATTAATTCTGTTGCCAGAGCTTGATATTTGATGTATATAGTATGTAGTATTACTATAATAGCAGTGTGCAGATAAATTATCCTTGCAGTAGAAAACTGTGTGAGAGATATCCTGCTCACACTGTGATACTCTCACAGGTGCAGAAGAAAGTGAAAGTTCTCATAAATGTTAACAAGAAAAGTACTTCACTCGAATTTCCCCAAACCTGCATTGCCACTCTACCATGTCCGGCACACTTGATATAAAGCTTTTAGCACTGGCCTTCCTCGGTGACAAGCTCATTCTGGTCTAGTCTTCCACCCTCCTCATTGTACCAATCTCCACCACCATTATGTTTACAGAACTTTCTTCTCGAAAATGCTTACTTAATAACCCATTTGATAATCTTGCATTCCTGAGATTATCTGTTCCATCACAAGCTCCAAGCCAAATTGGAGTTGTACTGTACATGTATGATGTAAACTCCTTTTCAGTTACATTTTCTTTGCTCTACACCTTTGGGGATTGAACTTCCGAGTCACAGCATCTCGCTTGTGGAACTCACTACCGGTTCATTTCAGATCATGGCACACTCCTCCTGAACAGTTTAATTTGAACATAGCATGACAACTTCTCTTTTCTAAGTCTTATTGATTAAATACTTGGTTCCTGTAAAGCACATTGAGCAATACGTTTAGGGAGAATAATTATTATTACTATTATGATTAATTATATTAAAATTATACCTTCCAGCCAGGCACAGTACTAGTAGGCCTATTCTGGTGTAGCATCCATATACATGGTCTAGCCTCATAACAGGTTCTTCATGTTCAAAGTCCACTTCACTGCATGTTGAATCTATCCATGGTAATGGATTGTGTGTTCATGTATGTAAACACAAAAATACTAACAGTACAGTACATGATGGATCCATTTCATATGAGTCCATTTTAGGAAGTAAAAGAACATTTTGTCTTTGGTAGAGATATACAAGGATGAAATTTGGAAACCTCAGTATTAAAGCTTGGATAAACTTCATATTATTTATATTGGTAAGGTTTGGTTAGTAATATATAAGAAATTTCATGGTCATTTGAGGTACAAGCTTAAAAAAAACACAATAACTCCAAAAGCAAAGTACCCATACTTACTGTAAAATGTCTATTTTAGTAAGTTTTAGGAGGGATATCCAGTGGCAAACAATGTAACATGTTAAAAGATAAATATTCCGCACTGTTTGCTGGAAATACTTTTCAATGTATTGTTAATATTAAATGCATATGTGCAGTACATTAGAGTTCCTATTTTTAATCCAGGCCCAGCCTTGCTAAGGAGTGTAGTAACATTGTCAGTCACCCCTCAGATATTTCTTACACTGTTTTAAATACCTCTAAATGAATCACATTGGCTCTATTGAAATATATGCATGAACAGTGAAAGTGGTAGTCCTTCATTTTCTTTTCATTAATGGGTTTGCATAGTTCATGGTCTTTCGTAGTCAGATTGGCTTCATAATTGCTTCTCAGTTACAGACCTAGATAACGCAGGTTCATTATGCAGGTAGATAATGCATGCTCTGGGATGAGTACCTAGATACTAGAAAGGAACCTACCCTGCTTAATTTATATCTAAGATACTTCCCTACCCAGTGGCAAGACATCAAGGATTGGCTAGAAAAGACAAAGGAATATTAGTATTATTTGAGTTATCTAGGTGCATTTACCCTTCCCCTTATTCTCCCCCACCCTGCATCTTCAGTTTGTAGAGCTGGGCTCAACATTTGTCTTTGGAAAAAACAGATCTTCTGACCTATATAGTAGTTTTCTAATATTAAACTTCTCGTATATGTGTAGAAACATCACTTATCTAATACTGCCATTTTTACACTACACTATAACACTGTACAGGTATATAGTTTGAATCATGAACATAAATCAAAACAACTGACACTTTTA
>JAIPMN010017393.1:0-10780 GCA_020650975.1 Apostichopus californicus
AGTACCAAATCACTGACACTGCTGTTTTATTATTTAGATTGTCAGCCGATTTCTGCCGGCAACACCACCAGCGATGCAGTCATATGGAGCAGTTATGATCGATCAACCACCTGCATACACTCCCAATAGTAGTGTCAATCTCGCTTCTTCCTCAGACCATTGTGTGGTAACTGCCTAACCATTCCATTCTAAGTAGAGCAAACTAAAACGCAAAACAAAAAACTAACTCGTTGATATTGTAGATGTGTAAAATCATATTTTGGCAATATGGTCAATGGTCGTACGGATTAGATGGGTTTTTTATTTTTTAATATTGTTTAACGTCACATAACAACTTCTGCAAATGAAAGGTAGAGATGTTCTTATGCATAAATCTAGAATGTAATACTTGGTATTTAGAAATTATTTGATAAAAGACTATTACACGTTGTTATATATATACCTATTGTCAATATTTGGTTTCATTAGAGCAGGGCTCTCCTTTGTAAAATAGCTGATTTGTTACATTTATATTCCACATTCAAATTCACGATATGTCACTAAAGTTAAGCTGGATATCAGTCAATGTTTTCCATTTCTTTAAATAATTACACTTGTCCAGTACTTGCATGAAACCACTTCTCAGTCTATTTTACTAGGGTAAGACATGTAGTTCAGACAAATCGCCAAGCCAAGTCGGTCTCGAAATCGATCAACATCCCTCTTGAACAATGGTGAACGTACGACCCTGATGATACGATATGAAAGCGGTCTCATATCACACTTCACGTTATTGTGGGTCACCTAACAGCCTAGTAAAGGTTGAGAGTTGTTTATACACGGTTTAATAAATCGCGCTTTGTATCGGATCTCAGTTGTTAGCAAGTGGTTCTTGTGTATATCTTTGACTCATATTTTGTAATTCTGATTGATTTTGGGCCTTCGGGCCTTACTTTTAAGTTGGTGTTTTAGTTAGTGATCACACCATACCAAACAAATAAATAAACAGAACCAATAATTTACAGTCAGTCTGATCTATTCTTTAGTCTTTGAAATCACATTTCGGAATCCCCAATTACCCAGACAGTTACTGTACTGGCTGCATGAAGACATTCTCTAACGGGTATGTACTGTTAGTCGAACATTTTTCCCCGTTCATCAGCGAATATTTGGAGAAAAATCAGTGTCCTTTATCACAGTTCCAAGATCATTGTTTGCATCCTGATATGATTATACTTAGTAATCGAACCCGCCCGACCACTTCATCATATCGACCCTAAGCGCAATGTCCATGTATAGGTCAGTGTACGAAGTAGTAGTTGTGCTACATATTTGTAGACAGCGATAAACAAATTAAGTTGTCGGTGGCTTAGAATAAGCTGATTTGGATTCAATCAAACAATCGAAGGCTCTTCACTTAATCGTGTAACTGTACCGTGACTCCCTCCCCGTGCGTCATCTCATTTGCATATTTGTCGCAAATTCAGCCGTTTTGAGAGAAGTGAATGGGACTTAATATAGCTAATTAGTAAACAGTAAGCCACGTTTTGTCGTTTAAAATTACTCATATTCTTAGATTATCATCCAAAGAAATCACTAGTATGAATTTGAAAGGGATCTATACCTTATCAAATGTACTTTAAGTAATGTTCATGAGGCAGCACGTAGACACACAGACTCTGTGCAAACATGTGCTGCACAAGTTCAGTTGGAATATCAGCCACTACCCCTACAGCCCCCCCCCCCCACCCCAATCATCAGGCCTTAGCTTCGTCCCTGCATGTGCATTTGATATCAGAGGTACGTGTCATCAAAGTAGCGTCACCTTTTAGTTAGAGATAACCTGGACAATACCAATTGCAACGTAAATAATCACCGACGTATATCGAGTAATTAATTTATGGATTGATTGATACATCAATCAGGGAGTTGAGTTTCTATCTTGCAGATCACACAAGCAACATGTAAGTATAATCATTCTGCAAACTTTCTCATCAAGCATAGCAGTTGGTTTATTTTCATACATGGTTAAAAATATACTTCCTTACAGTTCAAATTCAAATCAATGATAAGGTAAACCTTAATCGTCTTCCCAGTATTCAAAGATCTTGTAGTTTTCAATACTTGTTTTGCAAGTTGTGAATTGGACACGTTCATCATCATATGTGTCATCTCTTCTCTACAAGCATCCGTTTGGGTATGTTTTACGTGCACTGCAAGTTGTGATGATACCAAACCCCAGCAAGTGGTATGTGAGAGTTCATGGAAGCTAAAAACACCATATCTGTATATAATTATGTTTTACTATAATTCTGAATATACATTACCATAAAACTTCAGAATACTTCATTGGTCTTCATCATATGGACTGGATCATATAATTTTTACACATTTTTGTGCAAATCTATACCTTGAGATAACAATTCAGTACTCTTTTACCATTCACAAGTCATAACTAGAATAGTTCATTTCGGGGCCAGTTTGTTAAAGTACCAATTTGAAAGTACATTACCATATATATATATATATATATCATGTAACGATCATTCCTCAATCCGATGTTGCACACATGGTTTAGTCAATCTGTTCTAAGGAAATCCTATATTCTTATAAAATATTTGTCATGCCCTGTAGTGGTTTTTATTTTAATAATAGAACAAAAAACCTAACATTTTTTTAATTTTTTATTATCTACCAATTTTACCCGTTATTGCAATCAGCACTGCCGTCATATTTAAATGTGTTCAATCCACTACCATCGTACGATGCCTTTCCTTCAAACTATTTTTGGTCACTGCTGAACCATTCAGTCACGCTTAAAGCAAACATGAACAATAAAAAAAATCCTTGACTTTTGTATGACTTCATGGAAAATATGATTGGATTGAATTGATAGTAAATACTTTCGTAATTGAACGTGATAAAAAGTACCTGTGTAAACAGTGTCACGAATAGAGTGTTACGAACCTGTGTTACGAATACAATACAAGACATTAGTTGAACAAGGCTATTCTGTCTATATATATATACCTGACTTTGCGTATTCTGAGTGTAATGTTGTTGACTTACTGACAGAATAATCATAGCCTATGGGGCATGTTGCCCGGTTTTGAGGCGACGTATAAGATTCAGTCATATATTTGTGATTAAAATTGCAGTACATTTTAACATGTGTTAGCTTAAATGCTGTAAAATAAGATACCTTTAGTAATTGATTTAATAAAATGATAAATGTACAACAATATGAACTTATCAAAATATAGTTTAGATGTAGCATTTTGCAATGGCAACACAAAATTATTTGCTGTGAGGGGCGGGCGGAATGCCAAAAAGGAATGAGTTTAAAAATGCACGTCATACAATTTTGACAGTTTTATCAATAGTTGTTGGAGTTTCTGGAATGCCAATTCCAATATTTATGACAATTTCAATTTTCCTAATCAAATTGAGTAAATGGTGTTAAATGTTTGCATTGATAACTAATTGATATTACGCACCTTTGCAATAAAATAAAAACGCGACGGTCGGAATGCGAGGAACGCATTATTTTTTATTAGGGAGATTGAGTTAAAGCCACTACAAATCTTGAATATTTGCATTTCAACTACAAAAATATATCACATGGCCAGTCAGGGTGACATCCCTTGAGGTTGGTAGGGGGATAGGGATAGGTCAACGGCTGTGCATTCAAGATTTTAATATTAATCACTGAGTAACCCTCAATCTTCTCTTAAACAATTGTCCCACCTGACCGATAGGACTTTCAAGCATACTACCAGTTAACATTGAACTTGAATCAATTCATTCAAACGACATAATTAACAAAGCACATCCTCTAGTTTATTCGGGGAAATTGAGACCTGAGCTACAGTAACAACGAAAGTTATCTTCTGCAATATGAGTGGCTACCTTAGTGGGCTATACAGATAATTGATTATGATATTGTGCAGTACCTTGAAAGAAAAGACAATCTTGTTGGCAAACCAAGAAGGGTAGAGAATAATACAAAAAATGTTGCATTTCAGTATATTTACAGCTACTGTTAACTATTATGATATGAAATTCATAATTTTGAAAAATGCTAATATGATGTAAAGCAAAACCAAGTTCATACATGAGTAAGTATTAAATCACACAAGTTTTAAAATATCATGATAACTTTAAAGTTAATTAAACTGCATGGCCACATTGTTATTTGACAGTCATGACCCAATTTGTGGTGAATATCATTCATGTGGAAACATTTGTAGTAAGTCTTCCTTATATTCAGCAATAGACATGTATCCATCCACAATATATGTGATGTGGAATTGATTTGA
Organism: Apostichopus californicus; assembly: GCA_020650975.1. NCBI lineage: Eukaryota > Metazoa > Echinodermata > Holothuroidea > Aspidochirotida > Stichopodidae > Apostichopus > Apostichopus californicus. Next base: position 4,299 of record JAIPMN010017393.1, read on the forward strand.
TCCTCATGGTACTTGGTACATCATAACCCCACAATTTCCAAAAACACATTTTTGTTTGGCAAAAAGAGAGCTATTTTTAGTCGCCAGTAATATGCTTATTCAACGACATTAGAAACATAATGCCCAACTCTGAATATTGAGCATTCTGATGCAAATAAAATTCAGCTTCCTGCCTGGTATCAACATGGGCAAGTTCTGATCTATCAAAACCACATCAAAAGCATCACATAAACACAGATTTTTGTAATGCATTTAAGGCAAAATGCAGTTTTGAGCCAAGTATCAGATGTTCATATGCATGAGAACACATATTGTATGGAGCTAAAGTTTGAGTGATGTTATTTTGTCATTATTCTGATCTAGTTTTATCCAGATAATGAAAGGGCCAGCTGTCCAGCATTGTACCTTGTACACCTTCCGTGATAACTATATAGTTGCATCGGCTAAATTTTACACACATATGAAACAGGCCTTTGGTAAAATTTTTATTTGAGTTCTGCCCACAGGGTCCACGTTTTGACCTTCTGATGGAGGGACCTTTTTCCAAAAAAATATGTGGGACCAACTTTGAAGTCTAGTGGTTCCATCATTTGTGAATGTATTTGCCCTCATTGGTCTATTTTTCACCTTTAATGTAAGTTGTATGTTTTAAGTGTACAATTTATTGATACTTTGGAGAGGTTCACATATATCACAGCATATTTATCGTTTTTCATCTAAAGTGTACGGTAATTATTTCGTGTCTCACAACTCGAGGCCCAGAATTTTGACCTAACTTATCATCTTTTTTCCAATATTTAGAAAACATTTGTTTCTTTTATTGTATTCTTAATTTATGCCTTTCAAGGAACGGACAGGAATATAAAGATGGAACTTGATCAATCTATCTAATCTATAGTTAAGCCAATTTATTCGAATTCCGTCTCTCGCATTGTAATTTTAATTTCTGTATAAACTAACACAATATTTGCAATGTTCCTTTTTTAAATTCACGTACATCAATTAGTTATGCTACAAACAAAAATTAAATATTTCCTCTAGAAATAACATCTAAATTCGAATTTTGTGATTGACCAGTTTTGGCTCTCACCCATATAAACACATCAGAGGAAATCATATTGTTAAGGGATATTGTTTAGGTTATGGTACGTGGATTTGAACTCTGGAGAAATCATTGGCGTCCTCAGTCTGAAAATAAAACAATAAAATATTGATTGTTTAAAAGTCAGCAATGCAGTTGATTTGGGTCATTTTATATATCCGTTGTTGAAATATGAAGATTGTGCAACTAAAACTGACGTGTTGGAAAGTGCTATGCGAAACTCGCATATATAATGCAAAAGCCAAATAAGTAAGCGAAAAGATGAAATTTGGACAAAATATTCCACATGTCGAGAATGTGAGATATAAAGTTAAAAAGTTCGGTATGAACAGTGGACATTTCGAGAAGAAAGTAAACTTTTCGAGATGAAAGGCCCTTAAAACTTCCAATCTCGCTACCGCTGGTGTCCCCCCCCCCCCCCTTCACTTTGAAAAACCACCATTATTTATATACGTGGTGGGAATATCTCATGACACGCGCATTGCCGGGCCATTGACGTCTAAATTTGTAGTAGTTTCGTTTATTCATTACTTTTGTTTAGTTTTTCTGACATAGTTTACGCCTGTAAATGTCCTGGCCATAATTTGTCTTCGTAATCTACTGCTGTCAATGCTTCAATAACAGTAATGTCATGACAGAAACAATCAAGAGAATGACAAGATTTCACACGGAGAGGGCATATGTTTTGCAGTGGTTTTGGGAGGGAAGAGGGCTCGTTCCGGGGCGGATGGCAGGCGCAAACTTTAAAGGCATAGTCTTCTGGGCATCCCGGTCGCGAATTTTTTTCCCAAACAGGTTTGCCATTACGGAGTTTTCAGCCAATCAGATTGCTCGTGACGTCAGCATCAATAATAACCATCGCTTGGAGGTTCGAAGACATATACTGAGTTACACACTGACACTTGATTGAGTCTAGTTAAGGGGTTTCCCTTCAAACGCCCTAACTTTACTTTTAATGCTTGGATTACATGTTGACCTCACTTATGATACATACGCTACATTCTATTTGGTTCGTGTTTACGTTATCCACGATTCGTAAGCCGTTCTATTGAAATCAGAATTCGTTTCGTGGAATGGGTAGGCCACTACGCGAGTTCACGAGTCTTTAGTGAATATACGCAAAACAGCTGTGTATAGTATATATTTCCGTCACTGCACTGTGTACAGCGTTATAATGCATATAGGCCTACAGCGCATGTGTGATGTACCCTGTACGAAACTTTCACTGTGCGATGTTATCGATTAATGCCTTCACAGAAAACTTCGACCAAAGTAGATCATACAACATTAGTGTGCTAAATATGTCTAAGCCAATTCCAAACATATCTAAATATATGTACGCGAAGCTACGGGTAATTTTGAACGGGTATATCTTCGTTGCAACAAATGGATGCAGAACCTCGAAGTGAAGATTTCTATGGTGATGACGTTACTTTTCCGACCAATCATGAACGACTTTTTACGCACACTTGCAAACCTGTTTGGGAAAAAAATCGCATCCCGGTCGTCCGTGCAACCAACCGCACACATAGAGATCCCCCGCCCCCCCCCCCCATCCCAATCATGCCGCCACTGCTCTGGAGGTGTTAATCTCCGCAAACAGATCAGTTATATACACTAGAAAGGTGCATGACTAGGTTTTGCCTCTCTATTAATATTGAACAAATTTTATATAATACTGACAGGAAATGCTAAAGTTTTGCTAATTATTTTTATTTTTATAAAATGCATCAAGTTGACATATTGAATGCGATAATGTTTGTTTTTGCAGATTCCGGATGTGACCGATAAAAAACTTCGAAATGTCAACTCACGTAAATTGACATTCGCAAAAAAGTTCAGAGAAAATTTATTGATGTTTGTTTAGTCATAGAAAAATGTTAAACTTGTAATATATGGGCTATCTCATGAAAAACAAACAGAATTTCAGTAATTTTTCCCACAATATACATAAACGTTTCTTTCAAATCTCAAAACTCTTTACATAGTCTCTACTTAAAAATGGATCCCTGCTTCATATTACAGTCCACTTATAGGCCTGTAAAGGAGGTGCGTGGGAGAGTAGGAAGTGATTGCTTCCCCGTTGAAGGGTTGGGTTTAGCAATGTCAACTATCTGAGGCTAGAAGCCCACTGATCATTGACTACAAACTAGTGTCGTAACAATACTTACAACCATCAACTGGAATAGGTTAAAAATGCGTGCATGTGAATTTACAATTTTAAATAAGCTAATACTTCTCGATAGTAAATTCCCATGTGATTCATATTATCATGACGTAGATTATTTGTAATTTGAACTGATTCAGGAATCCTTCACTATACTTCGTTGCATATATTGCGGTGATTAATTTGGATGAGTTGCTAACTTTGCCTGAGTAAAACTTGCTGTAGGCTTGTTCAATTATCTCGACTAAATAGCAACCGAGGTAAAAAACAAAATTAAAAAGCTGCTTTATAATCGACTTTTTTCAAATCTTGAAAATGTATAATTGCGAAAGCATATTTACAAGCAATTATCTAGTTTAAAGGATAAATGTAGGAACATTAATTAATTTGATATGCATTAGACCTATTAAAAACATTTCCAGTATAGTCTTTTTTACATTTCAATACCTATTGTTCGTTTTTACCAAACTACCAAGTAAACATCGGATAGATAATCACTCAAAGTTGCTTAGAGTACCTAGCCTACCAACATTCATTCAAGTCAGCCGTATAGATTTGAAGTCAGTCAGATTTCCAGAGGAAATCCTTACAATATTTATGTTTGTCAAGGACAAGTTGTGTTTGGATCCATCCTTGGGTACTAAATGTTTTCATACTTTTGACACGTAACAGTCACCGAAGATAGAGAATGGAAAGAGAAAAACAAACAAATTCACTGCATTTGATACGCTATCAGCCCCAGTCTGCTCTCATTATAACTGTAACCATTTCATCAAGTGCAGTCTCACGATTACCTTATAAAAGAAATATATGGTGTACTTGATCTTCGCCATTAGGTCAAGATGCTAAACTAATATGTCTTTTATAGAGTAAAAATAGGATGGGACAAAGGATTAATAGTGAAAGTGACATAAATCAGCTCGCTCTAACGACTACAGGACATTCTTGTTGCAGGAGGATTTCAGATATGTCACGATGCCTACTTGGAAACTGAAGACCAAACTAGATGCAAAATGATGACTTATACAAATGAATTCAATTTCTGTTCTATGAACATTTCGTAATGTATCAACTACAGTCTAAAGTTATCCTTCAAAGTACATTTTCCACGACACGATTTACACATGCACCGATGGGCGCTAATTAGTTGCGTTTATTAATGAGCATTATTATACATGAAGCGAAAGCATATGGACGTGCATGTCCTTTGTTTCTTCTCTAGATATGTAGCCTGTGGAGCAGACGGCTTAGACAGGGAATTCTTATTTGCGGCACCATAACATCCTTGTATCGCATACCATTCAACCGTCTGCTCGGAGGCTACATTTACTCGGCAGTGATTTCATCGTCAATTCTCGTTTCGACTGACGTCATGTGGATATCATCGAACTTTCCGGAGACGCTTCGACTGTATTCCTGATTATTTTTAAAATAGACAGTTAGTCTCCCAGTGTAAGGAACCTTTAATCGAGCTTCTTTAGCAACCATCATAACTGAAGCTGTCGATTTTGGTCCCATCGTGACAGAGACAGCATGAGAAGACTTGTGAGTTTCCGTTGTGCTTTCGCCATATTTGTATTGGTATGTGTGAGAAGCGGTCACGTGGAATTCATTAGTTATTTCACCTAGCATTGGAACACCAACCTTCACGGTCAGTTTGTTGCCGATTTCTATTCCCATTTCAGTCATTTCAGACCAAGATCTGGTGATCGTCTTCGTTACTTCCAAAGAGACGGACGTGGTCACTGTGTACGGACTGTCGTTTGTCACCTGTTGTGCAGTCGCCACTTGTTTTAAGTCAGGCGAGAGGATCTCTTCTGCTTGACTGAAGTCGTACTCAACGTTGGTCAATTCGTAACGTAAAATTGTTCGAGTTTTCTTAACAAGAACTTCATAGGGCCAGCGAACCTGATATTCTTTTCCGTTGTAACCATAGAACATTGCCGAGAACCTCGGAACTACTTTTCCAGGGACGAAGTAACGACCCTGTCTCTCGTAACGACCAACATAGACGTCGGGTCCGATGTGAACCGCATCAGAAGGTACCTTGCCCCAGGAGTACCCGTCCGCCCATTCCAGAGTGTAATCAGCCCAGGGTGGTCGAGTCAGTACCTGGTAGCTGTAAAGGCTGTATTCTTTTTCGCCCCACGGAACCTTACAACTTCGTTGATTGTAGCTTATTTTTCCTACGACTGGCCCATTACGGAAGTAGCTCTTGCATATGTACAAGCGTCCGTCGTCATAACCTCCATAAACCGGATAGGCAGGAATGTTACCATTTGTCTCAGAGACCCATTCTGAAAAATCAAAGAAAAAGAGATTCTTGTTTACAGTAACTTATCAATTTCGGCATCATGTTTTAAATACAAATAAAGTGTTCGTGTATGTGTAGCCTGCAGATATTTAAGGTCTTCCTGCAATTTTTGGCTAAAACGTGAATAAATTCATGTGATGCATGTTAAAACTGACAAAAAGGCACTATTCCTGGATAGGCCTCGTTAATACTACAATTTTCAAAATTTGAAACAATTAAAGAGATTTGTTCATCTAATGCTCACCGAAGCTTATTGATATGAACTGATTGACTTTCTTCAGCAATGTTAGTCTACTGTTGGAGGGTTACCGTTGAAAGGCATTAACATAGTCTGTAATAGCCATCGAGATGCAATTAGCAATTTACCTTGTCCAGAAACTGCTCCAATGAGACACCCAAAATGTAGAAAAGCCACGAATACCAACATGGTATCAAATATCAAAGATGTTCTTGGAAAACAGTCAATCGTATATCTGTTGGTTGTGCGAAACAGAAACAACAAATGAGTTACATTATTGGCAAACTACACAAGTTTGTGTACCATAAAGACATAACCCTTCCATTTGTCTTTAACCTGTTTCCCCCCATTAAGGGGAAGTGAGTCCTTAGGACCAAGAGTCACCCAATATTCATACCACTACCGGTCAGACTTTGGCAAGGCCTATCAAATGTGATTGCTATAAATATGATTTGTATTGGTAATAACCTGTAGATTAACCCAATGTATTGACCGAGAACACGAGTCAAAACATTAATGAGGGACCGGCCTTCACTACTTTACACAATTTACGATAACAAGCATACTCAACAAAGCTGAGTTTCAAGCATGAACGTTTCCTGTATTCCAAATGACAGAATGTTGTAAACTCGTAAGGAAAGGAAAGGGGGGGGGGGGGGGG
>JAIPMN010017397.1:3357-14624 GCA_020650975.1 Apostichopus californicus
AAAGTGAACAGTTAAACATTTTGCAGAAATATGTTGAGTTGACGAGATACGATAAGTTGTCAATTATACATTTTGCAGAAAATTTTTCAATTGCTCAATTGGAATGAAGAGAACAATTGAACATTTTGCCAAAAAAATGTCCAATTGACGAGATATGATAAGTTGTCAATTAAACATTTTTCAGAAAATTGTTCAATTGCTCAGTTAAAGCAACTAAGCAATCCAACATTTTTCTGTTTTTTTTTTGAAAAGATTTTATCTTGTTATTTAAACAATTTACTGAAAAATTTCACCTTATGGGGCAAAGTTTTTCTTATGTTGATGGTACTTTTAAGCTTCCGTAGGTTAGCATTGAGCGTTTTAATAGTATAAGTTGTACAGTAGTTTTATTAGGCATTTTTTTTTAGAGTTCAAAATCATACGAAGTTTTGTATGGTGGAGTATAAAAATCACGAGATACAATTTCTCAATGTGACAAGGAAAACTTGGTAAATATGACTGATTAAAGGTCAATTTTGACCGAAAATTGTAGGTCACTCACAAATTACAAGAATATATGAAAATTAGAGTGCGACAGTCGGAAATTCCGACTGTCGCACTCAAAATTTCCAACTATCGTCAGTTTTACCAAGATTGGGGGGGGGGTGAGACACCCCCACACCCCCCCTCTAGCGACGTCCCTGGTTTCAATAGTGGCGCGCCCTCCCGCTTTAAAGCTGTTGTGTCGTTTTTCGTGAGATTGTTATATCGATGACAAAAGATTCATCGTGCAGGTCTTTCAATCCCCTCGATTTCGATATTTCATGAAGATTACTTTCCATGGACTGAGTAAACATTTGCAGCGTTATTATAATAAGGGCATACAGTAACCCATATAGCTCTAGTATATACGAGCAGTTATGTGTGACTATATTGTTTACCTAAGCTTTCAGAGTGCCATCGGAAGTTCAAAGCCATACAGACTCAATGTTTCCCATTCTCAACTAGGAATTAATGTGTACACACCTATATATAAGTGTTAAGCATCATTTCAGATCCGATCCCACATTGTAGGCTACAGCTATAGCATCCATTACATATCTACGATCAAGTTTACCACAACGCAAAGGTGGTTTATTTTTATCAGGGAGGTGTTGCTTGAATTGTGCTATAGTAAACAAATGTTATCAGTCACTGACTGGGTAAAAGTCTAGACATTAAAAACTACAGGTAGTGTCCTAGCTTTATAAATGCTGAATCAAGTTCCACGTGAAATAGGGTCTTTGTGTGTACCACCATTGACAAAATTAAGAATACTAAATTGAACCCGAGGGGAAAGGGGGAGGTGTACAAAGGGAGGGGGTTAAGAGCAGGAACATTGCCAGGGTCTCGTGATTGTGGGGGGGGGGGGGCTAGAATTATGATGTTCCAAATAGAATCAGAATTTTCCAACTGGGTGGATTCGTAAGGAGGACTGCCGTAGCGCGAGTTCGAAATTTTCAGCATGCAGCATAACACGAATGGGTTGTTAATTCTTTATATACCTTAAATATGCTTTACCGGGTACTTCGTTATGTATATGTTAAGGTGCTAAAATTGACGCCAATTGGCCGTAATCAGATTCACAAACGTTGTAACTTGCGGGGCTTTGCCACTGGACACCGCTAAGGGTCTGGACATATATTCCATACTTAAATCGCTAGAGACGCTACGTGAACATGATGCAGTTTTTCGCACACCTGTAATCCCAGCCAATAAGAGCGAAATACCTTCCTACACGTCTGAGTATATACTGCCGTAAGTATAGAACTATATATGTTGACTTAATTCACTGCAATCGGTCAAAAAAGCTAATCGGTTTCAAAATCGATCTACTGTACACCACCACCGCAAATTTGCCGAAATTAACGGCCAAATCGGATAGCAATCGACCATTTAGCCACGATACTGATCTAAACTCAGGAGAAAGAAACCCCAGACAGAGGCGGCGTAACTATAGACTAATGCAGCCGGGTGTTGCAACCGAGGCCCGGTGACAAGTACCGAAACATAAAGAAAAACACAATCCACAGAAGCCGACCCCTGGGCAAAAAAGGGGTTATAAGATTCTCTCCCGATATCCACCAAAATATGAGTAGATGAATAGAAAATCCTGTCCTAAAACCGGGAACTCCTGAGAGTGCCATATCCGGGCGACTAGAGGTGCCAACCAAGCCCAAACCATTCTTCGGACGTCTTTGATCACTGACAAACAGACGCCGATGTACATTATTAATGTCATGATTTGATCGGTGATCAATTAATTATTATACTGATAATAATATATAATCTTATCACGAAAGAATTTACCAGGTGCCGATAAGACTTTGGCTTCTAGATCACCTTCACGAGTCATTAACTGTAGAATTGATCTATTTATTGTGGTAATGCTTCCTAAAGCAAATATATAGATAGCAGTTTTTAGGGTGTAGCATCAATAATCTGTGGTTATTTACGAGAGAGATTTTTGGCAAGGAGAGTGGTAGGCCTATACTCTTCAATCCAGGCTATAAACCGTTGGTTGTAGTTTCGGCATATATAGACCGCTAGACCATAAATTACAACAAATGAAACTTTGATAATATGGTAAAGTTGGCAAGCAATCAAAACTCCTGGCGAATACAGACATTTCGTGAGTAATACTCGTTACATGGCGGATTGCATGGCTGAGAGACAGTCAGAGGTGTACTCGAAAAACCGATAGCAGCGCCTACAGATGTCAGAAGCTTATAAAGTTCAGTGGTTCCACACTGGATCCTCTCTCGTATTACCTGCACAATGGCTTGATTCCGACTTTGCCTTTCAAAGACTTGTACGTAAGAACTCGGAACTCCGGTTTTTCTCCAGAAAACTATTTTATTGAGCAAGTTTGATTGACTCATGAAACACCAACGATACTCTCATTATTTCACGTATGATTACGCTGTGGCACGCTGTGATATATCCCGGTAAAATCTACTAAAGTATGTGAAATCAACTCAAAGAAATGGTGGGGTATACGCTTTAATAAGGTGGTCATGGTTTGTAAACCAGTGACTGTTTGCTAAAAATTGTGAGTAATTACAACCAAAAAATGTTCAGGTTAAAGGGAAACATCTCTTCTTTATTCTAAATTTCTGATTCCGCTTATGCCTGATCCTTCAGGATCAGTGACAGATCCATTTGGCTGGTACTTTTATTGAATTCATTCTATAGTTAATGCTAAATAAAAAGTAGCCTTTTGTCATGTCTGGCCTTGTAGAGGCTTTTATCTGTGGTCACGTCGCATAAAGCAATAGTTGTCGATCTATACAATTTAGAAACTGAGGCAAAAGTAACTCATGCACTAAAGTCAATTTTCTTTTTCATTCATTTTTTTTTCTCTCTCTTTTTTTGACAGATATTTACATTTCTGGCGGGATTTGACAATTCTCGATTAAAACATGTTACTTGAACATGACTTTCTACATGAAGGCTCGTGCGATCAACTGTATTATTTGGCCCAGGTAGACGGATCAGATGTCTTCAGTTTATTACTGTACATTAGATTGATGCATCTAGGTAAGATCACATTCTCTCGCTTTATGGTCTAAATCAAGGGCGTAGGAACCGGTGGGGCTGGGAGGGGGCGCCAGCCCCCCCCCAGTGAAAAATATGGTGGGGCGGAAGTATCATTCCGCCCCCCCCCCGCTCCGCAAGTCAGAAAACCCCTTTTTCATTTCCAAATGAGAAAAAAAATCTCATTTGGAGCACTAAATTGCATCTAAGGCCAGGTGAAAATGCAAAATTATTTACAAAATGGAGTGGGTGTTGAAGTGTGCTATATTGCACCAAATTGCATCTGAGGCCACCTGGAAATGCAAAAAAAATCCCAAAAAAGACCCCTCCCCCAGGCCGGCCATCAGTCTTCAGCCCCCCCCCCCCCCACACTCAAAAGTACTTTCCTACGCCACTGGTCTAAATAGTGGCCATTTTCAATAGATATAGCCTATATGTGTTATCTTTACATAAAAGATTTCTGTCACAAGAAGGTGACTGTGTTTCATAACTCTGAACACATTACCCATACTATTTCCAAACACCTAGATTTACATTAATGTTGGTAAGAATTCTCCACTCCGCACAGTGTGACTAAGAAGTGTTTCTCCTCTGCCCGAGAAGGTAGAGTTAGTTAGATTTGAGAGTTATCCATTCCATAGCTATCCATTTGCTCATCATATATGTACCTCTGCTCCATCACCAGTGATGACGTCACAATCTTATTCCATCTTTAATCAGCCTCTTGAGTTTGGGTAGGCAAATTATTATTAAATTCATATAAGGGGTTACCGTTGCACAGACTAGTACAACCATTTGTCCATAAATGAAGTTTACGATGCATGTAGTTCATTAATTTGATTCGATACCCTAACATTTCGTCTCCCAGACACATTGCAGGGCATGTGAAAAAAATCATCTTCGCGGCAAATTCACTTTTTGAAAGGAAACTAGTAATATATCGTTTGTCATATGCACCATAATAAGCCATCGCATGCTACACAATAATATGAAATCACAAGGCGCTACACCATAATACGACATGACATGGTACCGCAAAATACGACATCACATGTAACACTATAGTAAGACATGGTGTGGTAGACATGTTACACCATAGTTATACATCACATGGTACAATATATAGTAAGACATCGCATGCTACACCATAATAAGACATTTACATGGTACACTAGTAACGGACATCACATGCTACACCATTGTAAGACATAAAATGCTACACGATAGTAATATATCACATGCTACATCATAATAAGACATTACATGGTACACCATATAAAACATCACATGCTACACCATACAAAATACATCACATGCTACACCATAGTAAGACATTACATGGTACACTAGTAACGGACATCACATGCTACACCATTGTAAGACATCACATGCTACACGATAGTAATATATCACATGCTACATCATAATAAGACATTACATGGTACACTCTAGTAAGACATCACATGCTACACCATAGTAAGACATTACATGGTACAATATAGTAAGACATCACATGCTACACCATAAAAAGACATCGCATGCTACACCATAATAGGCCATTACATGCTACGCCATAGTAAGACATTACATGGTACACTATAGTAAGACATCACATGCTACACCATAAAAAGACATCGCATGCTACACCATAATAGGCCATTACATGCTACGCCATAGTAAGACATTACATGGTACACTATAGTAAGACATCACATGCTACACCATAAAAAGACATCGCATGCTACACCATAATAGGCCATTACATGCTACGCCATAGTAAGACATTACATGGTACACTATAGTAAGACATCACATGCTACACCATAAAAAGACATCGCATGCTACACCATAATAGGCCATTACATGCTACGCCATAGTAAGACATTACATGGTACACTATAGTAAGACATCACATGCTACACAATAATAAGACATTACATGCTACACAGTAAAAGGAAATCTTTGTCAAAATACGTGAAATATAAATTTGCATGTTGTTAACACATATGAAACTGTATGGTTTGATCAATTAATGTGCCAATGAATCAAATTTGCCGGTTCGATGCTTATGTGCACCATAACTGAACCCACCATGTGGCAGTTGAAAACACGCTATGTTACGTAAGGTGAGGGGGGGGGGCTACGAATGCAAGCATGGTGAAACGTTGAACCTTAATAACACGCAAAGAGCAGATAACAATTGTCCATATTATACAGAGAGTCAAAACTGTCGACAAAAACTGTCGACAAACTTCTTATCAGTTGCAAAAAGCCTATATGTATACGTAAATGTAAAAGTCATTTGCCTCAATCGACCACTTGGAAATCGATGTCTGGAGTCTTGAACTCAACCAACCTCTTTAGAAGTGATGATGTAAATTTCTGAAATATAAAGCTGCTAACAATTTTTATTGCTGCATGCTATATATTACTTGCGTAAATTCAGTTCCCTCGGAAGTCCAACCTCGCAGGTTTACACGAAAGTACTGACCTATTTCATCAGCTTACGAATAAAGTTGTTTTTGCTTTGTTTAGCCTAAATTCATTTTCCCGCCCCCAAGAATTAAAGTCATTCAGTACGCAGTGCAACCGCCGGAACGGGCATATATGTTTTGATGCTCACCGAAATTAAATGCCGTTTGCCATACTCCCTCGTATTACATCACATATCGTAGGCTGAAAACAATCAACTTGAAAGTGAAGGTAACAATAGGTTCATGGTAAATTAATTATTAATTACTGCATTATCTCATATACACTTCACTACGCGGTTATCAATAGCTATTTTGCAAGCTGCAACAAGTCATTCGCAGACAAAGATCTTTGACGTTTGGCGTTTCAACTCTCTATACCAAGGGTCCCATGCGCGATTGCTATTCAGTCCTTGAACGGAGGGGGGTGGGGGTGGGGGTGGGGGCACGCCACACATACACCTACACGCAAACTCACACAAACACACCTCACTACACAAATTAAAGTTAAATCCCAAGTCATATCGAATGACATTGACATGCACTCTAAAATATTCATAATTTCGTAATTAACGAACAGGTGAATCCACTGAATATTGAAAGACACATAATGAGGAACCTGATCAGGCTGTTATAATATGTTCACAAAGAAAGAACTCATTTTCTTGCTAAACATGGAGCTCTGTACGTGTTGCCCTCAACAAGAATAAATACATTGTAAACTATATATTAAGTTTCTACAGTTTATTGAAATACAGTTAAATCAAAATTATTGTTTCGATGGAAAAGTCCACTACAAAAACAACTCCGTATTTTCCTAGTCATATATCCTATTTTGTTACTTGTGAAAGCGGCAAAGAGGAAAATACTTTCAACCGGATCAGCTATTTTCCTTCCCTTCTGTAAAGTAGCACCATCGCGGTGTTATTTTACTGATAATAGGAAACATGGCCATTCTAAAAATTGTTACCAATATGCTCCTAGGTCACCTTACAACTCATTATATACTCAAAGTCAAAAACAAGCTATTTTGTCTCGACCTACACTTAGCATGCCATCCAGAGTACATCAAACGACTTCAATCCAGCACGCAATCTAGCATTTAATCGGGTAGGTATGCCCAAACGACTTCAATCCAGCCCGGATTCTAGCATTTAATCGGGTAGGTATGCCCAAACGACTTCAATCCAGCCCGGATTCTAGCATTTAATCTGGTAGGTATGTCCAAGCGACTTCAATCCAGCCCACAGTCTAGCATTTAATCTGGTAGGTATGCTCAAACGACTTCAATCCAGCCCGGATTCTAGGGTAGGTGGACCCAAAAGATTTTAGGCTTGGCCACACTTCCTGTTAAATCTGTACATTGTTCTCTCTTGGCATAGTTAGATTTTGTTTCTGTCTAGCCCTTTTCTCAAACCAATGTTTTTCTTCGTTCCCAGCAGAATATGATTTAAACATAGCCTGTTAAGGGGTATTAGGGGTATAAGGGTATATGTGGGTACAGTCTGGCTATCAGTATAACCCTATAACAAAGGAAAAATATCAATTAAAATGTTCAATGTAAACAGCTGCTTCGCCCATCTTATAACCAAACAACTGATATGATTGAATCACACTAATTCATGTCAGCTTCTGATAATCTTAGGATAGAACTAACTGGCTGACCACATAACTATAGTTTCGGGTTTTATAACATTGCATAACATTCATATATTTACTCTACCAGTTTCACCTCAAGTTGCAAATCATATAGTACTGCTATGAAATGTCATATGCCTATAGGCATGCTATGAAGTGCTATATGCCTATAGTACTGCTATGAAATGTCATATGCCTATAGTACTGCTATGAAATATCATATGCCTATAGGCATGCTATGAAGTGCTATATGCCTATAGTACTGCTGTGAAGTGTTATATAGGCCTATAGTACTACTATGAAGTGCTATATGCCTATAGTACTGCTATGAAATGTCATATGCCTATAGTACTGCTATGAAATGTCATATGCCTATAGGCATGCTATGAAGTGCTATATGTCTATAGTACTGCTATGAAGTGTCATATGCCTATAGTACGGCTATGAAGTGTTATATGCCTATAGTACTGCTATGAAATGTCATATGCCTATAGTACTGCTATGAAATGTCATATGCCTATAGTACTGCTATGAAGTGCTATATGCCTATAGTACTGCTATGAAATGTCATATGCCTATAGGCATGCTATGAAGTGCTATATGCCTATAGTACGGCTATGAAGTGCTATATGCCTATAGTACTGCTATGAAATGTCATATGCCTATAGTACTGCTATGAAATATCATATGCCTATAGGCATGCTATGAAGTGCTATATGCCTATAGTACTGCTGTGAAGTGTTATATAGGCCTATAGTACTACTATGAAGTGCTATATGCCTATTGTACTGCTATGAAATGTCATATGCCTTTAGTACTGCTATGAAATGTCATATGCCTATAGGCATGCTATGAAGTGCTATATGTCTATAGTACTGCTATGAAGTGATATATGCCTATAGTACTGCTATGAAGTGTCATATGCCTATAGTACGGCTATGAAGTGTTATATGCGTATAGTACTGCTATGAAATGTCATATGCCTATAGTACTGCTATGAAATGTCATATGCCTATAGGCATGCTATGAAGTGCTATATGCCTATAGTACTGCTGTGAAGTGTTATATAGGCCTATAGTACTACTATGAAGTGCTATATGCCTATAGTACTGCTATGAAGTGTCATATGCCTATAGGCATGCTATGAAGTGCTATATGCCTATAGTACTGCTATGAAATGTCATATGCCTATAGGCATGCTATGAAGTGCTATATGTCTATAGTACTGCTGTGAAGTGTTATATAGGCCTATAGTACTGCTATGAAATGTCATATGCCTATAGTACTGCTATGAAATGTCATATGCCTATAGTACTGCTATGAAGTGCTATATGCCTATAGTACTGCTATGAAGTGTCATATGCCTATAGTACGGCTATGAAGTGCTATATGCCTATAGTACTGCTATGAAGTGTCATATGCCAGTACTGCTATGAAGTGCTATATGCCTATAGCACTGCTATGAAGTGCTATATGCCATATAGTACTGCTGTGAAGTGTTATATATGCCTATAGTACTGCTATATGAAGTATCATATGCCTATAGTACTGCTATGAAGTGCTATATGTATGTAGTACTGCTATGAAGTGCTACACGGGCCTATAGTACTGCTATGAAGTGCTACATGGGCCTATAGTACTGCTATGAAGTGCTATATGTCTATAGTACTGCTATATGAATTGCTACACGGACCTATAGGACTGCTATGGAGTGATATATGCCTATGGTACTGCTATGAAGTATCATATGCATATAGTTCTGCTATAAAGTGCTATATGCCTATATTACTGCTATGAAGGAGCTACACGGGCCTATATTACTGCTATGAAGGAGGTACACGGGCCTATAATACTGCTATGAAGTGCCATATGCCTATATATATGTATTTTCTAGGAAGTGTAACAGGAACATGCATCTGTTATGAAGTGCGCATTCGCACCTTATATAATGAAGTGCCATAGATCAGCTATGAAGTGCTATATAGTGTTATACATCATCTATAAAGAGCTTCATACCTATACATACCTCTTTTTACGAGGTCCATATACATCTGCATATGAAGTATATGCGTCTATACATCTGATATAAACAGCTATAGGCCGATACCTCTTCTATGAGGTACTATATAGGTTTATTTATACATCTGCCATATAAAGGATTACCATACATTTCGAGTTTCCTCGGATATGTCCTTATTTTGCTTCTATCTTACGTTAGCATCCGGATGAATTTATGACATATAAAAGAAAAGCGGTATATTCCTATACATCTGCTATGAAGTGCTATATAGCCATAAACATGTGTTCTGAAGTAATTTAGGCCTACAACAGTGTAATTTTCAAACCCTAACGATTTTTTTTGAAAAGATCGTTCATTCTTTCCCCCTTGGAATCAGATTTAATGATATTTAGTACCAATGCATTCTGACTGCAGCCGTAAACCGTGCAAGCGCATGCAACTATTTCATGTTCACCAATCGTAGCTATAGAATGTGCCTTCAGGCTGAAGGCACATTAAGAGAGACATCTTAATCTGATTTTACTGTTTTCTCTTCCCAAACCATGAAAGGCTACAGTGAAATATCTTATCTCCAGAAGTATATATTCTGTTATGACACCTACTTTATTGATGAATTGATATCGTTACCAAGGACCATGAAGATATTATTGTCCTTTGAAATCTTACATGGAACGTTGTTCATCTTGAATTACGCCTTTCTTATATAGAACATTTAATCTAATGGTAATTATTACTACACCTCAAGAGTCAAATTAGCCAGTCAAGCTTACTATTACGTCATATAATGGCGCAACACGTCACATTTATTAGATGGCAGGCAGTAAATTTGTAAAAGAAAAAAATCGAATTGAAACTACCATTTTCGCGACTTCTGTTGTTGTAAATTATTATGTTGGTGAATTTCGCAGTCTAATACTTATACCGTGAATTTGCATGTACCAAAACCACACAGGAATCATAACAGGAAGCAGTAAAACATTTAAATATGAAACACTTAGCAAAAAATGGACGAAAATGGTTTGGGATATCCCAAAAGAAGATTTATTAATAATTCGAGGGTAATAGCCAAGGGCATAAGAGTTATACCGTACTGTGAACAACAATACTATATGATTTTGTACGTGAAGAGGTAGCTAAATTGTTTCTATTCTTCTTCTACAACTTAGACGAACAGGTACTGTAGGCATTTAACCCTATTTACTATGATAGGTTACATGAAAGGAAGGAAAGTATATTATCAGTACTTTCTGGTTCAAAACAAGTCGAAAACCAACGCACGTTGAATAAACCTATCAATATTGAACGTGGTAGCCTATATGCCAGTTATTATCACTAGCAAGTATAACAATGAGGTCATATCTACAATCTGTTGTTATTGTTAGCCCGGTAAACTTAAACATAGAGTCGAGAGAAACAGTGTGAAAAAGCAATACGGAACCTTGTTGGTATACCCTCAAAAACATCAGGGTTGTAACAGGGATCCTTGTTTCCTAACTTTACTTACACGCCATATACAGTGCAGAAGACCGCCTGCTGTCAATACTTCTAACACAAAATGTATTTGTATATGGTATAAATATATA
>JAIPMN010017402.1:0-14978 GCA_020650975.1 Apostichopus californicus
ATATATTATTTTATACTCAATATATATATACTCAATATATATATACTCAATATATATACTCACTATACACTGTAGGCGTTTGTAACCTGTATCGAACATTTATTTATACTTATTTATTTTACATCTAATACGCTAGGAACAAAAGTTAGTCCCGATCACGTGACCACGGTCCTGATGTAAGGGAACTGGCCTGTCGGTTTCAGTTTTTTTTTTATGTAATGAAAATTCAATTTCACTAAAGTCCCTACACATTTTATATTACTTATGACATTCTGCTTTGATTAAAACATGGAGTTATTACCAATTTAACTTACAACTTTATTAATGAAATACTGTCTTATAGCATGCAGAGAAGCAAATAGAGGGCGATGTTTCATAACTTATTTGTGTACAATCGTAAGCAGGAACCCATCACTCTCACTCGCCAGTTCCAGCTCAGCTCCAAGCTTTCTATAGCTGAGGTATAGCTAACGTGCGATTTTGCCGTAATTCCGTCACTTTTTGCCACCGTGATTGAATGACTACAATTTCGTCATTTTTTCTTCGAATTGGCTGAAACTTCGTGAGAGGTTTGTGTGGGTTAAGTTTTCATACATGCGATTATATTTTATAAATTTGAAGGCCATTTGAGGCCACGAGAGGTCATCTCTGAAAACGTCAAAAATGCTACTCCTCTAGAGCTTTTATCTAAATTTGCTAAAATGTTGTGGCTATAACGTTTCAATGGTGGTGAACCAGAGTTGTTCAGGGAAACAATTGTCGTCATGTGAGGAGGGCCTTCTGTATAAAGATTTCAGTTATGATGTACTCTTCGACAGCTTATAATTTGACCACCCCCGTGTCAAGTTTGATGGAACGGTCCTACAAAAGTTGAACAAACATTTCCATACTTGAGAGTATCAAGCATGATGTGATTGGTCCATGATTGCACTTCGGATATCACCATTTAAAAATAGGGGTTGTTTGATGTAGTTTTCTACAGATTTTCCAATTGATCTATAAATAGCCGACCATGCAGGACATCTTGGAACGTTAGCCTTAGTGCACAGTAATGAAAAACAGGTTAGTTACGGAAGCGCAGAAAAGGCATGTAAATAGACATACTAATGAGATGCTATCTATGCAGAGGCCACTATTATCTCCTCCAGAATGTGAGAAGAGAAGCTAGAGTCAGTAATTGGTCCCCTAGAGCATTTGCCCTCATTCTTGAAAATAGAAGGTGTTGCTGACACAGAGACCGAGATAGAGGGCTACTTTTATTCTCCAGTATAGCGCTTGGCGAGAAGGAACGCATAGTTGGATTTATGGTTTTCACAGAGAAGAAACCAGCAGGCAGCAAAAATAGCAGAGTACTGTACTATTAGGTTTTAATGCTTTTTTGTTATTTGTAGACGCGAACTCCCTGCAGCAGTTTCAGGCCTCGGTGTTGTAAAGGAGGCAATGAACATGATGATGCATGAATTAAAACCGCGGTAAGAGCTGAGAGCTGTGGTTACAAGAGAATGCCAAATAGTCATTCCAGCTAGAACTGCTGTTCTTGTTAACCTGCGAAGTGGGTCCGTCAACGGCACCTCAACAAATAATATGTGTGATGGAGGGCCGAATGCTGGGGTACGCACCAAACTGCTACAAGCCTACTGGAAGGTCGTGTAGCAGCAAGAGATTTGGCTCCAAAGGTCTCAGTTGCTAACTATGGTGAAGAAGATGTCAACTGGAGCCTATACTTTGACTCATGATGTAGATGTGCATACAAGATATGAATTAGTGGTATACCAACGGAGGAGGGAACCATTGTAGTGATTACATATTAGCAAGTTTGCCTGTCTACTTGACTGTGACCTGGGCCATATAGTTAATAGAAGTGGGGTATCAGTTGATCCGGAGAAGGTGAAGAAGGTCGTTCATTCGGGCCCGAATGCCAAATAATGGATCGGACTTGCGTTCTTTTCTTGGTCTTGCCTCCTATTACAGAAGGTTTATTCCAGAATTTGCTAGAATAGCAGCTACACTGGATGAATGGATATATAGATAGGTATAAATGCAACTGTACATGGCCAGCTCGAAATTTCGACGTTTCATCTGAATTTTCATTATTTTATGTATACAAATTATATACTTCTATCTTTCGACATTTTTTCTAGAAATTTTAAAATTTTTATGTCGAAACTGTCGACTTTACATGTGATTATCTGTGTATATACATTTTATTATACAATATTATCAATTATTATAAAGAGAAATATATTTCTTTTTTCAACAACAATCCTGCCATTGTTCTTTCGGTTTTAGGCGTAGCCTATAGCAATATATCATCTACACGTTTCCTGAACAAAGTCCGACTTGAACCATGTAAAACATATAAATGCAATTATACCTGACGTCATATTGGGCTATGGGCGGAGGAAATTGCGCAATCATAAATAAAGAACCTATGGTATTGCAACACCAAGAGATAACACGTTTAATAATTAAAGCAGCAATAACTATGAAATCACGGGGGATCAGAAAATCAAAAGACAGGAATATTTACTAGGAAGGTATACACCTATATAATTTTGGTCTTTCGTTTTGTCAATGAAACTATTTCTTAAGACCTGTTCGGACACTTCCAAAAGGACCCTCTGTATAAAGAATCCTAAAATCTACTCATTGACTGTTTTCTGACTCATACTACTAGTCATTGCGTGATTTTCATACCCTTGGCGACTGCAGTGCAAAAATTGCACAACGAATTTTCTGAAACTAGATCAAATGACGTCTAATATTCCTGTCGTTATAAAAGTTAGAAAAGAAACATAACAACAACAGGATAAGAAATATAAAGACAACTCACGCAAATCTTTTAACTAACGCAATATTCTAACGATAGTAGCCTACATGATCTTGAGGCACGGAGTCATCACACGTCAAACATGTCCGTGACTGTTTCTCAATAAAAAATTGAGACTACCATTCGATTTTCCAAAGTTATCCGATAAACCTGTTTGAAGGTTGGTTTTAAATTCGAGGTTTCATTGTTCGCATTATGATATCTCGAGCTCCGAGAAATGGTGACTGTGCGGACACCCAAAGTATAACAGAAAATTTTCCCCGTGATTCTTGCTCAAGGGGGGATTTCCAGACTGTGATTTTAACATTCGTTATCACGTGTAAGTGAAGTTGAGGAGTTTCAAAAGCCGCTGCGAAGAGGGTTGGTGAAGCAAAGATACAGACCTACAACCTGTGGGTGAAGTTACGTGATCAAACGTTAACAACATAGGCTTAGAATTTTACGACAGTGTTAAAAGTGTGCTTGATATAAGAACAGTTTCCACGAAGTTCTGAGTCAGATTGTACATGGTAAGTAGTAAGTTTTGCGTTAGGCCTAGCCTAGGCTCATCTATGCAACAGGAATAACAATGTTGTCGTAATTTGAATACAAGATAGCCGTAATGATTGTAGGGTAGAGCGTAACGTGAGACCTAACCTTAGGTCTTGTCAGCCCATCGTTATACAACTTGATAATTGCACAGGGACCACTGTCACTTGTACGATTCCTTTTCAGTGTATGTATATCAGTTACATTTACAGTAGCCTATAGCTTATACTACTTACTAGCTTACACTTAGGCCTACAGTTTGTTTGTCACCATAGTTTTATTGTTTACCTTACCTTTTTACTCCATGATCAGGCACTAAGTGAGTGGTATTTGATTAGAAATTTGGTCATTTTGTGTCTTCCAACATGTAAACTGTATCAATTTCTGCTAGACTATAGACTGAAAGAACATGTGACCACAGGAAGGAAGACAGTGGACTGAGGCAGAGTATGACCGTGTGAGATGTGTTTTCTGAATTGGATACAGAAGCCTGGACTCATTTCATCAGGGGGTGCTATAAGTCTTTAGGCCTAAAGTTGGTTTTGATGTCCTGTGCTGTAAATAACATATAACCCACAAGTAATTTTCTGGCCAACAGGACTGCAAGGTTTAGATCCATATATACCCGAATTGGTACTATACACATTAAACTTAATCAAAAGGCATTGAAGACTCGCCCAAACCGCATGCGGCCATCAGAAAAAGTTAACTTTCTGTTGCTTGCAAGTGACGTTTTGTTCGTGTCGCTACAAAATGCAGACAGTAAGGAAACGTGATACCTTGTTATCTTTAGCTGGACCTGAGATGTCCATCTCTGTATCGTTTTTACACTGTGCTGTGGGTATTGACCGCAGCTGTATGTACTGACTGTACACTAGTGTCTAATTACCGACGGTAGCAACCAGTGTGTGTATTTTCTGGGATCGATGGTTGTGTCTAACACTTCTGTTACACCTCATTCTGAACTAGGTCAGATACGGCATTAGACATTTCTTTTTGCGCGAGTCTTCTCACCCTTTAAAGTTACACACTGTTGCAAACATTAGTTTGTAGTGATCCTTTCCCTCATCACTGCACACTGCCAGTTATCCCAACTGCATAGTGCCATTTTTTTCAAGCTGGACTAGCCTATGGCTAATCTTAAATGGCAGCTTTTTTTGCCAACTGCCAGCACTTGTAGGTATTTCTCCCTATTTATGTTTGTCTTTTTCACTCTTGTAGCTGTAAGTTTTGATCGTCACATCATTATGGTTGGCGGTAAGAGAAGAAAACGCAAGGTCATCGATCCAACAAAGATCAGTGAACTTGGGAAACAGTTCTTTCAGTTTGTCACTGATAAAGATGAGGATTGGCAGAGTAACATGAAAAAGAATGATCTTAGAACTTGCTTCATGGAAGAATACAAACCTTGGCTGCTACAAGATGGCCAGAAACCAGGTATGTTAATTGCTAGATGAAATTTCTAAAGGGCAATATTGCACTTCAAATATTGTGTCAGTTTTATTTCACAGGTTTGTTCATTGAATCATGATCGGATAGTTTTAT
The DNA here is from genome assembly GCA_020650975.1 of Apostichopus californicus. NCBI lineage: Eukaryota > Metazoa > Echinodermata > Holothuroidea > Aspidochirotida > Stichopodidae > Apostichopus > Apostichopus californicus. The sequence continues at coordinate 4,904 of JAIPMN010017402.1, forward strand.
GAAATTTTGGCAGCAAAAACTTAGTCATCAGTTTATCCAGTTTTACATCATAAACTATCTGAAGAATCTGAAGAATCATCAGTTGACTGTCCAAGATTGTCTTTTATCTGTACTTCCTTTTCTCTGTATTATTCTGTTACCTTCACCTAAGCCAATCGGTTGCACAGTGTTTGTTCTATGTGTATGCATATTAAGGATACAGTTAATCAATCTTGAGACACTAACATAAAATTTGGGCGGTCCCTGGATTTTGCAGATTGACCCAATGCCTGACGATATAGTGGAATATTGTATTTTAACCGATCACAGATGTTGTAAAATTGTAAAATCCAGCTTGAAGCTTAACTACAGGACCTCAATATCAACAAACAAACATACTGCCTATGCCTGCTGTGCACCTTCAATTATTATGTCTGCTCACAGTTGCATATGTAGTCTGTTAGATAGTTGTAGGGAGTATAATGGTACGGAAAATTACACCAAGTATTGCCTCACAATTTTTCAGGTCCCTGAACAACATGTTACTACCATTTGAATGTAATGTAGCAACCATGTAGTCATGAATTTTGACAAAAAGAAAAAACATATATTGCAACATACACCATGTAACAATACTCTAGGATGTAGCTCAAGGCAAGCTAGCCGGCAGTTGAATGTCAACCACATAAATGTGCCACATTTGCAAACATCTACAGTCATACTAGGTGTCTTGTGCCTATTCTGTTGTTGAGTATATATTTAAGCCTTTAACAACTTAAACTTGACGTCTATAATTTTAGGAAACTTTAACATTCAGTTAATTTAGGGGAATAAAATTGTGCAATATTGATCAACTTTTTTAGTTGTTTGTGATGTATGCTTCTAGTTAATGTGGATTAGCTAGCAAGTGGCTAGACAAATCAACTCCAGCAGGAAAATGTTAGGGGAAAACCCCTCCACTTTCTATTTGGTAAGCAATGTCTAATCCCATACCTATCAATACACTAGCAAGTAACACTACAGACAAACACTGCAGAGGTTTGACATGATAGGTGGTAAAATGAATGGCCCAGAACCTTTTCAATGTCTATAAGTGTGTATTGGGGGGGGGGGGGGGTTGGTTGCGAGGTAGTAGCTAGCTAGGTACAGATCAGCAGACTTAAGGTATATACTTCCACAAGCAGGAATAGCAAACAAGTGTCAGTTTGCTTGATAATGGCTGATTACTCATTTTTTTTGGCTCCTCATTGGTGGCTGATAGATTCGTTGAAATAAGCCAAATTGACCTTTACTTCCAGAGACCGAGATAGCTGTAGTTGGTATTGTAATATAAAATGCAGAGAGTCAGTCAACAACGTGCGGTTTAGTCAAAGCCTTTTTTTTGTTGACTTTTTTTAAAAATTTTTCTTTATTGATCATATGGTTCAAAGTACTGTTACATGTGGACTCTTTAAACTCTGTTTATTTTCAACAGCATACAATTTTTCAACAATGATTTTCTACTTGAGAAAGCAGAAGAAAGTCAAAGTGATAAAGAATAGTGGTGAAGTTTTCTATTTTGAGCAGACTGGTTATGCCTCAGTAGATCAACATCGGCTCTTCCACAGACTGGTAAAATTTTATTTTTCATTCCACATTGTATGGTTTAGTGGTGAGAGTATCTGCCTCACAATATGAACCCAGACTCTCTCGACACATTCAAAATTAACTTCTTCGCACAGACTTCGAAATTCAGGCTATTTACTGGCTGAATGCCAGTGAATTTGGCTGTTTGCCAGTAGAAAAAAAAGGCAGTGGCATTTTTCTGTCAATGGACATAATATAAACTCATAGACTCATAAGTCAGTCTAAACATTGGCATCATTTCATTACCTACTTAGATAAACCCTGTTTTTCAGCTTTATTATCAGGAAAATGTTATTGGGCAGCTCCCATAAGCCTGTCTTTACGGATATTGCCAGTTTGTTCAATTATCGGAATTTTATGTTCTAAAGCCAGTAAAAAATTTTTAGTAAGTGGCTAAATTTGTGATATTCTCCACAGTGTAGCTGAGCAGAGTCTTTTGTGGATTTTTGTATTTTTGTAATTTTACAGTTCGAAACTTGGGAAATATCCTTTTAATTTCTTCTGAGTTGATAAACCTATTTTGACCTTTGCCGTCTTAATGAGAGTACTTGTATAACATGCAGGTCTTAAATCTCAGTAAGTATTCCCCCCCCCTCCCAAACTTTCATGGTAATAATTAATTTGCTAGAAATTGACAAAAGTGCTTTCTTAGCAGCCCTACCTCTTTAAAGTAATCTCCAGATTTAGACGAGGGTTAGTCAAATGTGTTTTGTTTTTTTTGTCTCTTGGATATGAGATTAGCTGAAGCATTACAGTGGAAAAAATTTAACCTTTCTGCTTATTCTGATGTATTTTTGAACAATGCAGATTAAATTAATATTTACTGTGACACTTGCACACGGTAAAATATTCGGATCTCACCTTGGTTCGTCTGTGAGTTCTTACAAAATCATGGTCGTCCCGTAATTCAAAATTTTTCTTCCCCTTCTCAGGAAGTTGAGGGCAATCCTATAGACAGGCAGTTTCCATCTATTTGTGAAGTCTGTGGGGTCAGGTTGACTTCAGAAATACAACAGCAAGACCACCTAAGAGGTGCCCGACATAGGTTGAACTTGACCACCCTTGCAATCCGGAAACTACAGTGAGTCTCATTCTTTTTGCATAACAATATAACCTTGGAAAACCCTCTTGCTTTATGGAAGAGCAAGTTGGATTGCGATCAGTGTTATGTGTCGTGTAATGAGTCATCACTTGTCTCACTAAATTTCAAAAGGGATGTAACCCGGATAGGTCATTTAGGGTCATTTCCCCAGAGATGACTGGATCGAGTCAGGAGAGCTGCGGACTTGACTCAAACTTGAAAGTAAGTGACCGACTCTGTACAACTCTGCTTGACCCATCGTACAAATAAAACACCAAGGTTGCACGGATTGTGATTACGTCTCAGGTTGAACCTTCTACATTTTATAGGTCAAGTGTATTTGGTATTTAGTGTGCTACATTTTTGGGGGGAAACAGTTATACTGTATTAATGTATTTGAGAGTTAACATTATGTCTATTTGATAGTTATACCTGTCAAAGTACAGAGTTTATAGTCGTTTGTAAAACACAATATGGTTGCCAACCCATAATAGCCAAATCCCATAGACACTGTCCGTTGTACTGGGTCCTGTGGGGTTCATTTTGCCCTAAAATGTGTTCACTTATCAGAAAATTAGAATTAAAAACACGAGCAGCATTTAGACTAGACTCTGGAGAAGTGGTTGGCAGTCTGTTTGGCACTCACAGGATCTAGAGACCGTCCCACAACTCGGTTTTGTATTATTTTCTGAAGCACTTTTGGTGAGGTGATCAATATATATATGGGAGTGCCAGTGAGGGGGTATGAGATGAGAGTGGTTTGTTTTTATGAAGCACTTGTTTTTTTCATTTCTTTTGCTCGTGCTCACAAATTGGTCTTTGCTCGATTTAGTGGCTCTCTTTGATTCACAACAATCCTTCTCTCAATAGAGATCCGTTGTTAGGTGACAAACATGGCGTTACCATAGGCAACAGACACAGTCTCGCAGTGGTAGACGGAAAGATAACTGTTTCATGCGTGCAAGATGAAGTGAAGACTGTAAAACTCTTTGTATCATGCAGGTATGTCTACATAGTAATTCCATTAGCTGATCTAAAGGGCAGTGTGCAAACCATGCAGTAAAACTAAGTCATTTCTGATACTCTAAATAAGTAGTAACCAGTAAGGTATGTAGAATTTGTTAGCTAACCTTGATCAAGCCACTTATTTATCACTTAAAGCAGTGCAGTGGTTGAGTGGATAAAAGGCGGTGGTATTTTAAGCAGTGAAATTTAGAATATGGGAGGTCATGGGTTGACTGCTGGCTGGCTTAAATATGGTGGGTTTTCATCCATAGTGTTCTCATTTGAAATGATCTTCCAATTGTTCCATAAAAATCCCACATGAACTGTTAATGTGATAGCCATTCGAGAAGAAGTTTAAGTTATAAACCATTTGGATTCTCCCAACTTTACGTTTTGACTTTTAGGTATGAAAATTATTTCTTTAGGTTTATTTTTATTTATTTTATTTATTTGTTTTGCCACAAAAGTACAAAGTGGAGGAATGGAATGGAATTACGGTGAAATTCAGACCGGTGGTTAGTATCATGAACGGTAGACAGGATAAGGTTAGAAAGTTACAAGATGTTTTTGTTGGCTATGCATTCACATATAGTAAAGATTCATTCCCAGTATTTTCTTTTCATCGCTTTTTCGATGTTCAACCCCTTCAAGTCTTGTTACGGATTTGTTAAATTTTGAAGTTTGTGCATCCTTTAAATTGTTTATCTTTTATTGTATTCTGTTTACAGTGACCAAGCAGTAAGTCTTGAACTGGTAACATTACTCTCTCAAGATTCTAGACTATACATCACAGACAAAGAACGATTGACTGAGGGAAAGGTTACTTTAAACTTTGACCCAGGTAGGGCTACTAAAAAAACTAGAGTACCTTCGATCCCCCCACCTCTCCCCACCCCCGCTTCCCTTCTGCAAGATTTTCTCACCAAAGGTTAAGTTGGCAAGTGATTGATGAATTTGATTCAACTAAAAATAACATTGTCTGCTGTCTCAGAAATGTTTTGTATCAGACTATAATTCATTATTTGAAACTGTGTGTTGACAAGTAAAGAATAGTTAACTGTATTGTTATGATATTTATCATGGAAATGGCACCAAGACAATTTTTTTCCCAAATCATTTCAAACAGTGTGTGAACAAAACAATGAAAAGGTTGAAATAAAATATGAAAAGGTTGATTTACTGATATCTTGCTGGTTTCTGATAAACTAGACATACGTTGAGCAAATAGACGTTTCAATATTTTAATTGAGTGGAAAACAATGGGGAAGGAAGCACAACAACAAAAGACATTGCAACATTTTGTGCCATCATGTTTCTGGAAGGTATAGTGGCATTTTCTCCTGATAAATTGGAGTGCCCTGACAGCAAAACAAGCCGTCCATTTCGTTGAGACCTGCCGTATAAAGGCACTTCTACTGCTAGTCTGAAACAGTAACAAGCTTGGACGATCTGGTTTTGGTTAATTCGCACCCTACATGTCTCTGTTCTGAATGGGATGTAAATACAGGTTTTTAAGCAGACTTGTCACATCATGCATGTGAAAGTACTGTGGGAAGTATTTAATGACGGGTTGACTCTTGTTTCATCAGGTCAGGAGTATGAAATCACTCTGAGGTGTGAATGTCGAGACTTTGGTGAAATCAGGGCTCCTGTTGCCTTTGGCTTTAAATTACAGTCTACCAAAGAGGTTGGTTTATTCAAGTGTTCTTTTCTAGAAGTAAATTGTACAGATACGTCTCAACTGTTGCCACACATTTGGTCTTTGTGACATGCTTCTTTAAATTCCAAAATAGTAATAATACTAAGCCAATAATGTACAAAAAGAAGAAACATTTTCATTCAGGTCGCCAAGTGACCTACTGTTGTTTTTTATGTTACCCAAACAGTAAATACTGTACAGCTAATAAAATACTATCGTAATTAGTTTAACAAAATTAACAAGATCATCTTGCATTAAGAAGTGATTTTTCCCCCAAGGAAAAGAAGAAAATTAGGCGATACACATGCGTCACGTTTCACAGGGAGAAATAGCTGACTTTTGATGCTAAAATTGTGACGATTCATATGAAAGCAGTGTCGTCAAGTGTAGGCTAGAAATATGAGCATAATTACACACCTTGTATCCTTCCTACTTTTATGGAATACATATTTCACAATTTCTTTCCAGCTGGCCTGAATTTATGAGAAATTACACCTTAATGCATGTCATGACATACAACTATTCCAGTAACTTTTTATGATGTAATCCATAAAGGATAGTTTGCCAACGATTTCTATCCCTTAAGAAACTAGAGACAGTGTTTATGGTGAGAATGCGCGCAGGATCCCATTTTGTGGAGTCGAATAATCAAAGTTCTTTGGTTGTCCCATCTATAAGTAAGCAATCACTAGTTATAGTTAAGTTGTTAGGGATTTCCTTCCCCCCCCCCACAAAAAAAAAGAAATAGCAGGGTGGAATATATACTGAATGATATTCTTATAAACAATTGAATTTATGAACAATTTGAAGTTTTAAGATATCGATCATTTCTTTGGTGTGTCATTTGCAGTTATTTCACATTTTCCGAGTGGTGATTTTTAGCGTGGCTGGTGGAGAGGACAGAGATATCTTAACACCTTCAGCGCCATACAGTCGGAACTCCAAAGTAGCCCTCACTCCACGCTCCAGTAATGTTCTATCAGGAACTCCATTTACATTGTAAGCAGTACTCTACATAATGTTGTCCATTGTCTCCACTCTGTAGAGTTAGTTGAATAATAAAGTCTTTTTTCAAACATTTGTAACATTACGGTTGCAGTTACTTTTGGCTCATACCATGTACAGACATGTAGCCAGGAATTGTGTATGTGTGTGGGGGGAGGGGGGGGGTTGGGGGAGGGGGTTGCAGTACCAACATTGTACGGAGGGGCAAATACTTTGTGCGTCACTTGTGATGTTTTTTGTGCACATGATGGTGACACAAATGGATGGGGGTGGGGTAGGGGTGGGACGGTGATAAACAGTAATCTGCATGGTCCCTCCCCATGCCCAATCCTGGCTATCCTTGAAGAAGGTGACTAATTCAATGCAAACACAAATTGGTTTGGCGCTTTTTCTTGGCTGTCCAAGATCATTTTAGATTTCAGACAGAGGATTGCGGGTAGGGGTGAAAGTTGGATTTGGTGAGTTTAAATACAAGAATTGAGAATCTAGGAGATGAATTGGTACTGATTGATGTTCTCTTATAATAATATATTTAATAACAAAACAGTTTTGATGTGAAAGTATTATGACTTTTTTCTTAATTTTTTGGGGAGGGGGAGGGGGAGGGGGAGGGGGAGAGGAGTAATGGGGTGGAAATAAGGAAGTTGGGGTTGGGAGGTGATTTCTTTATATGATGCAAATGTATTTGTAGCTTGTAATATGTACTAAATTTGGGGTTGTGATGGAAGGATTTTTAACTCTACTGGCCATTACCTGTCTTGTCTGTTCCTGAAAACTGAAAACTCCACTCTATTTCCCTTTGACTCAAAAGTCAGATACACTATCTTAAGCATTTGGAAACTATGGCAACTGCAGTTCTGGTCGAGCAATGTCGCCGTAGAAAAAAAGGTGAAATGTTATGAAACCAGTAAACATGTTTGAGGAATAAATAGTACTCTTGTTTTAATTTTGCTTTCTTTCTCTCAGTTCTGGAAGAGGCAAGTTACCTCAGAAAATAGATATGGACAATTATTACATTCCTGACCAAGTATCTAAGAGCTTGAACTCAAATAACCCAGGGTGAGTTTGCTACATTTTGTAAAAAAGGTTAATATTATCCAGTTTATTTCTTATCATTCAGGAAGATTAAACAAATAATAAGCACTGTCGAACTGTTCAAATACATGTGCTGTTAGTCCTTCAGTTTTGACAGAAAAGAATTAAGTACTATTTATTGATCATACAAACCCTTATTTCCCGCATTTTGTAAGTAAATGGATTAATTTTCATTTTATATACATTTTACTTGAATGATGGCAAGAGTGTCTGTGGTAAATTATTTGTCTAAATTAGTAGGGACATAGCGAAATAAAGAAAGCAAAACGAAACCCAAGTTTCAACATCAGCGATGTAGTCTGTAAAACTAATGGGTGTATACCTACAGTCTGGACCAAATACAGACAAGTTTAATTTATTTATGTATGAGCCACATCAAGCACTTTCATAAATTGCTACGGTAACCATAGTTGCTAAGAAACAGTAATATCTCCATATGGCAAAATATATATGGAATATCCTTTGTTCTAGAAGATTGGAATAAAACAGTTGGGTATTTACTGCCATTTACAATATATTGTATCAATGGGAATTACTTCAATATTTGTGAAGTTTCTGAATTTACTCCTTTTCCTCCCAGATTATATTTTTCATTTGCTTTAATTACCAGGAGAATCGAAAGCTTGCAGGATCCTCTCTCGGAAGAGAACTACTCTCAAAAGTTTGAGAATCTCCTCTATGCAGAAGAACATCAAATGAAAGTTGACATCCGCCGCTATGACAAGAAAGCAGCTGAAATGTCCAAAAGCAGGACTATTGTGGGTTTACTGAATCTGAAGGTATGTTGCTAGAGTACTAATTGACGATTTAAAACAATAATTTTAGCATATTTTAAACTTTTTAAGACTTAAGAATTAAAATTAAAAGCTTTCTAGATATTCAAATCCAGTCATCTTTACTCTTTTTTTTGGTCAAAATTCATTCATCCCTCATTGACAATGTTTATCATAATTTAATACAATTTCATATAATTAACTCAATGTATGCATATTCCCTCTTGATCTGCAAAATGGGGCAGGGAGGGGAAACCTAGGGAAAAGGAAAAACCTCTTTTCTAGATCTTGAAAGTCTTTGAATTTTCGATTGGAGTCTGTAAAGGATGGAAACATCCTCATTTTAACACTTCTTCCTAAATGATATGGCTTATGCTAGCAAGGTTTGAAGAATGGTGAGATAAAGTTAATGTCACACTTAGGTAGGAAAAAAAACAGCTATAGCATGTCATGTTTGAAACTCATTGCCTATTGAATACCCCTTCACCAAAACTTAACAAAAGGGGTTAGTTAGTGTATAGTTTGCAAGAGTTACAATTGATAATGCCTACCATAGGTAACATAACCTTAGGACATCATTAGTGTGTAGGCTTCATATAGTAAACCATAAGACGTGTTTTGGTCTTCAAAAAGTCTAGAATTTCATTTGATAAAATCCGTGGGATCCAAGCTAGTGTATGTTGCTGCAGGAGTGTTTGGCAATCATTACAGTTGTGTCGGACTATAATTGCAATTTTGGTCGACCTTCCCCCTCTCGCTAGCTCATGTGTAAAAACTCTTCATTTACAGGTCCCCGGGTTAGCCGAGAATCGTCCTTCTGTACTCAGAGGAGATCATCTCTATGCGACACATTCAGGCGGAAGAGGAGATAAATCTTACAGGGGTTATGTCCATCACATAGAACAGGAAGTTGTGTCATTGAATTTCCACAGCGAGTAAGCTTCCTTTCCCCTTTTGTTTCATTCCTATGCATCTTTAAAACCGTGTGAACTTTACTCAAATGATGGTCACCCATACTGAAATTTCAAGTAATTTTCCTGCCTCTCTAAAAGTTAGTATTAACCACTAAGACCTTTTGTCACTTTTAATAATCCTCAATGACTGGGAACAAAATGGAGGATCAGAGAAACTAACCTTAGTTTAATGCATGTTTGTCTTACTTAAACTTATTGATAAATTTGAGAATTAAAACCCTACAGTAAAAATCGGTGGTTATAGCAAACGAGAAAAATTCACACCAAAATGTGACAGAGAAATCGTCATGTCATCTCATGTTGTTGGCAATGAAAGACAGGCTGTAACCCCTATAGCATGTGTCAAAAACCAGCAGTTGGGTTTCCTTGGTGGTATGTATGGAAGGAATCATTATTGCTGTAGGCTCACACGTATATAGGTGGTAGCATATACAAGGAAGCCAATACCATATGGATGGGTTATGATTTAACGGTTTGGATTTTACTTTCCAGGAAGCGTTGATGGATTTCAACACTGTCTAATTGGAAATAACCACCTGATGTTTGTAACCTTACAAGCTGGTGTGATATTATGTGATATTGCTTATAGCCTTGCATAGCGATTATTAGGATATAGAAGGTTATTCGTAACGAGCGGGAAACAGTCTTGTTTTCAAGTTAAAGCCAGGTCACTGCACTTTTCTCACACAAATGCATATATATACTAAACATATTGCATCAAATTACTTCTTTTTACCAAATAGCTTGGTGCATAGCTTTATTGACAAGATGAAATTCGACATCCAATTCACATTTTCCCGGTTTCCCTTGAAATTACAACATTTTGCCATTGACTCGA
>JAIPMN010017403.1:0-28702 GCA_020650975.1 Apostichopus californicus
TTCGAAGAACAGTTAATGAACTGTGGTTTGAGTGTGAGTTTACTATGTGCAACGCTATACAAGTACACCAACTGAGCATCGTAGTATATACGTTCGCGAGTATGTACGTAATATATATGACAATCCAATATATATGGCAATCCAATGTGCTTACACGTGAGTTTATTTGCTGCGGAATTGGGAGTGCTAACTTCAAGTCGCCTGTTTTGCCTATCTGCAAGCACTACGTCAATCACCATATTGATGCGTTCGAGCAAACGGTACTTTTGATGAGAAACTGGTGAATTTGAAAACCAAATTTCTACAAGAAGAAAACGTCGAATGGGGACAATTTTTACATGGTTAGAAAGAGAAAAATAAGAACTACAAGGACAATGTATCAAAATCTTCCACCAGACAATTCCTTTAAGTGCTATATATTATAATACACAGTATATGATATTGCATATTATACAACACCTAATTATATTCCGGCCATTTGATTGGTCAATTGCTCTTCGATTGCATGCAAAATCCGCTCTATTGCACGCTATGAAATAGAACCATGCGTTATACTTTTTTGATAGCACTTTTTTCAATGGTAAGAGAGCAGAGAAACCTGTCTGTTCAAAACAATCTGTTGCATGAGTGCATTTTACATCCAATTATATCCAAATTTGAAGGTGTTGTATAAAACAAATAATGAATGGTTTCCATTCGTGCAATAGTGCAAATATTTCATGAGTTGAAAGATGTAATTTGTTCCATTCGACTCGACTGCGCCTCGTTGAATGGAACATTCCATCTTTCAACTCATAAAATATTTGCACTATTGCACTCATAACCATTCATTATTTGTATAATGTTACATATGTATTAACACTCACCTCACATAAAAAAATTAATAATAATAAAGTGCTATGGAATATATTACACAGTAATAGTATGTGATATTATCTTATGTTACATATGTGTGTTACATATGTGTGTTACATAAATTATGTTACATATGTGTTAATGCTCCTCACATAAAAAAAAAACACTTAGGTGCTATGTAACATATAACACAGTATATAATATCACATTATGTCACATGTGTTAATATTTTGCATGAATAAAATTTTGCATCTTTTGTTTTTTGAATTTCAGGGCGAGCAGGGCACTAATGGTGATCCAGGTTTCCCAGGAGTTGAAGGCATGATGGTAAGATTGCACAAAGAACTCTTTTGCACTTCCTTATGTTGTGCTTATAACTGAGTCATTGTATAAAAATTATGTTGTCAGTAAGAAAGAGAATACGACAAAGGGAAAAAAATAAGATAGATTTCACAGAAAATGAAGAAAACATTTTACCGTTTTGCTTTTTTGTTGGATTATTTGTGTGATATTCTGTTTGGTGTATTATTGTTACAGTGTAGCCGTGTATCATGTTTGCTTTACTATCGATTGCTACTTCACCTGTCATTTCATCAATATATTGTAGCATTCTTTCATGTCTTATCTGTGTTTTAGGGAAATCAAGGAGCACAGGGTATCAGAGGACCACCGGGAACAAGAGGATTTAAGGTAATTTTCAGAACAGATATCTTTTATAGGGGTACAGTGGAAACATCTGAAAAGATTTTAGATTCTTTCAAAGAAAAACAATATGCACCAACTTTATTTTGATATGTTGTAAACCAAGCCACTGCTAGTAATCCAGGTTATATATATAAATATATATATATATATATAAATATAAATAATTATATATATATATACCACTCTGTTCTATATCACTGTTTTTATATCATATTTCTATACGACTGTTTGAGAAATGGCATTTGGGGGAGGGGGGTGGCTCGTCCAACAAAATGACTGAACTACTAAGTCTATCACACAACCCATTTGCCAGCTCCTCCCAGTCAGCACAAAACTCAGTAGTGACAAAAATTAATACATATTAGCCTTTTAATGTCATTTTGCAATTGTTTCAAGGACAGAGAAGTCATCCATGGGTGCTCTGTTATTTGTATGAAAGTATTAAGTCTTAAAATGGTGGAATTTTCTTGTTTTCGGTAAATCATCTTACTTTGTCTTCATTTCCTTTATCAGGGTGCTTACGGTGAGCAAGGAACTGCTGGCGAATCAGGGGCAAAGGGCGGAAAGGTCAGTCCTTGAATACAATTCGAATTAAGTCTCCTAAGTCCGTGGTCTCTATACTGCAGAGTCTTAGCAAAATATCATCCTCTGCATATCCTTTGGATAGAAATTATTTGACAGAAATCCTGGTAGTCTTGGTACTGACCATGTTTGCCAGCCCTCCAGAATTATATCAGTCTCCATCCCCACCCCCCCCTCACCCCACTCGATCCCCACTTCCCAGTCCCCACTGACAGACAGAATGCTACAAAAATATCGTAGTGTACAGTACAAAAGTACAAAATAAGTGCCAAAAAACATACAGTACAAAATTCAACTTTTTTCAAAGGTGACAAACTGTAGCACCATTTTGCATCTAGGCACACTGCCTTTTTACCAAACCTTTCTCAAAGAGAAGGGGGAAAAGCCTCCCTTTAGACCCCTCCCCTGGGTGATTTAACATAATAGCCCCCTCTCCCCCAATCACCTATGTACAAAACTAGTAGTTGTGCTCCTTGTGGTAGTTCTTGATGCTTGCACATGTGGAAATATCACACTCGCCAAATAACTTAAATTTAATGTACCCATGCTCTCTCCATTTTGTTGTAAAATGGATGAAAATAAATCTCTCAGCTCTTACTATTTATATAGATTGAGATTGTTTATCAAATTTGATCTGTTACATTTTGTTGACATCTTTTTTGTCCTCCAGGGAACTTCAGGTGATTTTGGAGACCCTGGCCCCGCTGGGGACTTTGGTAGTAGGGTAAGTACTTTTCTTCTGATGAATATTAAACTGGACGTCATAGAGCAATACTGGGAAACTATGAAAATTAAATGTTACGTTTTTTTGTGATGTCAAGTCTACAAGTATATAAACAAACAAATTATACGTCGTCGGGTATTTTTGCCTTTTTTTGCCGCAACGAATCTTTGACATTAACTCAGGGGTTGGTCACGAAACAAGTCTTGCAGGCCACAGCAAAGTGTTGTGTCCGGTCTGGTGCCCTAGATGCTTGAGGACGTTTGCTCTTTCATGATAAAAATTGAAAATACTGGGTCATTTTGGAAGTAGGGCCCTCTTTTGCAAACTCCCCCAAAAATGTACACGTTTTGGGTTTTCTACATTCGGTAATGAATCGCAGCTAGCTGTGATATTTATGCTCCTGGATGAAAAGTGTGATTATTTGAAAGGAAAATGATTTTCAAAGTTTGAAAGGATAATAGAAATTAACATTTTGAGTGTCTGCAAGTTTTTAAGTGGGTGCAAGTATAACTCACGTAGTATGATGAATTGACGATATTTTCTCAGTTATTACAGGATATTATAGTAAGTTTTGAAAAGAAAACAAAGATGTCAAAATAGTTAAGCAAAGCACACATAAAGTGAGAGTAAAGTTGCACACTGTATCGTGTAATAGAAGACTATTTTTGGAGAAAACCAAAACATATGACTACAAAATAAAATTTGCAAACTGACCTGCAAGCAAAATTTCAAATAGGAATAAAATTTCTTAATTTTCTTGCTCCTTGAAAAGTTTGCATTTGCAAAAGTTTTGCCATTGCAAAATTTTGAAGAATCCTTTTAGAAATGTGTTATTATGCAGGTATTTTATGAAATGGATGTTTATTGTGACAAAGCAGACAGACACTGCCATTCAGATATATTTATATGTTTAAAGTAATTTGTTATTGTTTTCTTTCTCTTTTTTAATTAATTTGGGAACCGTTCAGGGCCCAGAGGGTTCTCCTGGTACTATTGGTGGTTTAGGACACAAAGGGCCAAAGGTGAGATTTGATATAATTAAACTGTCACTTTGATTGCAATAATGTTGTGGTTTGTTGAGTAGTATGTGAAAACAAGTATAAGTACATTGTTGTTGCTATACAGAAAAAAAATATTGGCAAGATGCGAAGGTTGCAAACTAACGTCTGTCTTACTTGCATCTATCAAATTCTCTGAGGAGCAGTTTGAACTATTGGCTGGTAACATGTTTCATGTGGCTGGTAGCCAGGGGAGGGGTGGGGGAAGGCATTCTGGGGCAATGCCCCCTAAATTTTGATTACCCCCCCATTTTTTTTCTTAAAATTTATGGTTTCAGTAAAGGACCCCTATGGTGGATCCATGCAAATGCGCCCTCAAACAATAATTCTGCCCCTCCAAACAAACACTCTGCCCCTCCAAATTTGACAAGCTGGCTACGGGCCCGGGATCACAATGATGCTTCTGTGGAATCAGCAGTGACCAGAGAGATAGAGAGCTAGTTTGCTTAAATTAATGTGGTCGGAAACCACATAATTAGATATTTACACCATTGCAATCTGATTGCATATTTCTTTGATTTTTTCAGATGTGTTTTTGCTGCATGCATGATGTAATCTATAAATGGTCAGCTTAGAAGGGAGATATGAAATTCTTGATTTTATTCTCATTAGTCCAAAGACTTCATGTAAATTGTTTACTTTGATTATCTTAAAATTTACATTTCTTAAATTTAGAGAGCCGGATATTCATGTAAAGTCTTTCTCTTGTTCCTAGGGACATAAAGGAATAAAAGGTTTTAATGGGACTTTAGGGGACATTGGACCCCCAGGCACCAAGGGTGATCCTGGGAGACCTGGTGTTAAAGGTCAACATGGCAGTAATGTAAGTATATCTAACCTTTACCTTTTCCTTTCATTTTAACATATTTTTTCCTCGTATTATCTAGTATCACTGAAAAATCATAACTTTTTGGTATATTATAAAGGAAGATTCATTTTAAAATATTGAAAGTTTGAAATCCATTTTATAATCAACTTCAATTAACTTATGTTAAAGATGGAGGGAACGTGTGTGGCTGGGTTGTCTAACATCTCATTGTGTGGTAGTATGTATATTTTTTTGTTGATCCTCCTGCAAGCAGGAACTCGCAAAGAAGCCTCATTGGCTTTAATATCAAAGCCGCAAGCTGACCGAAGTCAGTCTCTTAGATTCATAATTAATGTCCATGATTATGAATTGTCAATTGTCAACAAATCTGTAACTGGACGACATACATAAATCTTGGAGTGACTCGAACTGGGGACCTTATGATCGGAAGGCGCCGGCGTTAACCACTAAGCTAGCACTCCTGGTTGTTTTTGACATATGTCTTGTGAAGCTGATAGGTAGTATCACTGAATATGGTACAAATGAGTCAAGGTATATTCATTTATTTTATTTCCTTGTCTTTTTAATCAGGGTGAAATTGGACCAAAAGGTATACCAGGTAGTCCAGGCAGGCCAGGTCTAGATGTGAGTATTTTTCCAACAAATATTAAAAATATTAATAACAAAAAGGAAGAATATTTGTTCTCTCTACCACAGACTTTCAAGCCTTTTTGGTTCCTTGCTTTAGCAAAGGAACTTATGTAGTCAGGTTGGCATGTGCGTGTGTGTCTGTGTGTGTGTCTGTGACACTTGCTTGGGTACACTGTAACTCAACAAGGGAAAGTTGAACTAAACTCAAACTTGGTAAATAGATCTGCCATAGTGAGAAGGTGTGCCCTATTGTTTTTTGGTGCCTGTGAAGGACACCATAGGTCAGTTAGAGGCCAAAAACCAAACTATTAAAAACAGCAATAACTCCCATTGACAGGGTCCGACATGGTTGATATTTTGGGAGTAGGTGTGAATGGGGTAAGGGATCGTTTCCAAACATAACGGTCATGTGAGCCAAGGTCAACAAAGGTCAATTAGGGGTCAAAACTAGTATTTTTGCAATAACTTGAGAACAAAATGTCCGTCGAGGTTGGGAGTTACGCTATTGTAATTCAATTGTCGACCCACATCTAGGTGACCTTTGACCTTAGGTTGAACTCTGGTGACCTATATTAGTTTCTTTAGTTATTTGAATTTTCGTAGCCATATTCCAATCTCAAAGGTACCTTTTGATCAATATGGTCCATGGGTTGACCCCTGTGCGACGTTCCTGTGCGAAGTTATCAGAGGTCAAGGTTTTGTTTGGTTTTAATAAGTACATGTGGTTAGGATGTTCGTACAGACTTGTCATGTTGCTTTTTTGAATCAGTGTGTCATCAAGACGTCCACCATATCATTCTAACAACCACCCACCCCCACCCTCCCTGCCTCCCACGTTTAAAATTGTTGACTTGGCCAAGTAAGCCTACGTTCGACATAAGCATGCTGTATCGCATAAGAGTGTATACACACTAACATCATTGTAGTAGTAAAGTCAACGGGGGTTTATTTCCTAACAAAAATGCGCTTCCTTCTTGATGACAATAACCGTCTTAACTTCACCCTTGACAACAACCTTCAAATAAATGACGTCAGAAAAAAATCTAATCTGTCTTCTTCTGTATTACAAAATTTTAATTATTCTGCCCTTGATAACTTAGTAACCAAACAGGACTCTCAACCGTACACTGTATGCCGAATCAAACACATACGTTATATCATTGATATATATAGATCTCCATATATTGGGGTAAAGCCTCAGTAGGCCTACTGACTTATAGAGAATATAGATATTACAGCAATACACAAAACCTCCCTAACTATTGATATTTGTAACCACCTGTGTCTTCATATATGGTTAACACCGCCATTATTCAGTTTTCCTTTATAGTGCTATTTTTATTCAAACTGTAACAATGGCACCAATTATGAGATTATACTGGCTATTGTTAAATATGGCTTTTGATAAGAGGCAGTCAACTATATTAGAAGTTGCTATGCAAAAAATGAAATTCTTTCTATTAAGTTCAACTTCATAATAATAATAATAAACTGCGGTTTGAATACCGGTATCTATATCAGCCAATATGCCGTATACTGGCTATTGTTAAATATGGCTTTGATAAGATGCAGTCAACTATATTAGAAGTTGCTATGCAAAAAAATCAAATTCTTTCTATTAAGTTCAACTTCATAATAATAATAATAAAACTGCGGTTTGGAATATCGGTATCTAAAGAGTTAATTAATAAGCCTATATAACCATCACGCTCCATTGCTCTCCAAATATTGTTATGAAATGCGTGTTATTGTGACTTCATATAAAAATATGCCCCTATATATAAATATATGTACATTGGACATGTTGTACAAGATAGGCCTAACATGCATTTGTGATATACCATATCAGAAGTATTGCAGTATCAGAAGTATCAGTATCAGAAGTCAGAAGTATAGCCAGCAGCTGGTGACCCTAAACTTAGAGTGTCACAACATATTTTGTTCATCATTTTAAGATAGTGAACAACTTAATTGGGTTTAAAACTGTAGCCATATTCTGTTCAATTCTCAAAATTGACAATATTATCAGCAAAGAAGTACTTGGATAAAGCGAGTGCATAAGACAATCATAAACAGAAGTGACTGACCGCCCGGGTCTGCAAAATCTTCAATTTGGAAATTTGTTAAAGTTGAATTGGTTTGTATGCTGGAAAGATTATCTTTACTTTTCACTGGATTTATGTTGACTTAATGAATTAGTTTCTTTCCTTCCATCGGATACAATGGAATGAACGCTAGGCGGAGGGTTCGACCTTTAAACTCTATCATTATCATCACAGTTTATGAGCCTAAAAGGGAATTTATGACAGTGATATTACTCTGATATAACAGTTTAAAAGGAAATACAGGAAAGGTATTTCGTCTGTAGAGATATTACGTGCGGAAAGTTCTGTTAATAGCAGTTCATTTTTGTCATTTACGGACATGGCTTCTCCTAAATTTATCTCCGTAATCTGTAGTTTGTACGCCATCTTGTGCGTACGATGGATATACAAAGCTGTAGTACCTGTTCTAAGTAGTGATGACAGTTTCGTAAAATCACGAAGGGTCTGGAAGGATTCCGATCTAGATATTAGGTCGAATGCTGCAAATGCCGACACAACTGTCGTACAGCCAATCAGTGACAAGGACCTCTACAACGTGATTATTATAGGATATGGCAGATTCGGTTATCACAGATTTCCAGAACATTGCGACTGTAACGGTGACCCGTATTACGTAACAAATGAGACTCGTGGCATAAAGGACGCCGACGCCGTGGTATTCACCGTTGGAGCGCAGCGTCGGATGACCTTGGATGACTGGCGGCGGTACCACAGAGAGAGAAGTCCCTCACAACTGTGGGTACTGGGTACACGCGAGTCCCCGTTGACTTGCATAGCCGTCCAGCCGCCGGACGATATGAAGATGGTGTACAATCTATCATTTACTTACCACAGCAGATCCGACTTTCCGACCCCGTACGGATTTTATACAAAGTACGCCACACAACAATACGGCTCCGTGAACTGGTACTCTAAGAAGAGTAAACTCATCCAATGGTCCAGTTCGCATTGCCCTCTGTCGCCGAGGCATTATAAGAGAAGGGACTTTGCATATGCATTGAAGGAACATATTAATATCAGTATGTACGGTACTTGTGGCGATGGTCGCTTCGACGGTGAAGAATACACGCAAGCGGTGACGGAACATAAATTTGCCCTCATTCTGGAAAATAGCTGTTGCGCCGAGTACGTAACGGAAAAATTTTGGGACGCTCTACTGATACATAATCAAGTACCAGTGGTTTACGGAGCAACTCGAGAAGAATATGATAGAATAGCGCCACCGAAATCGTATATATTTATTCAAGATTTTTCATCCTTAGAGGAACTCGCAGGTTTCATTACTAAAGTCGGTTCTAGCGAGATGGAATACAACGCATATCACTACTGGAGGAGATTAGGTTACGTAACCAAACAGAGAGATCCGGAGGACCGGATCTACCATTGTAACTCAATATGCAGAATGTCAGATACAGTGAAAGAAGCGAGAGCTGGTAAGAGATTCCAGTTTGACGACACGAGTGACGTTTATTTCGGAGGCTGTCGTGACTGTCAGAAAGAAACAGATATGTTACTGAATAAAAATTGACTTCAGATTAAAAATTTTTTTTTAAAAATCCCCTTTGACGCAACGAGACGTGACGTGTATTGGAGAATATTGTGATTTCATGTCCGAAAGAAATAATTGATATGTTACTGAATAAAAATTGACTTCAGATTGAAAACAAATTAAGTTTAATGAAACGAGAACGTGACGTGTATTTCGGAGAATGTCGTGATTTCATGTCCGAAAGAAATTTAAAAGGTTACTGAATAAAAATTGACTTTAGATTGAAAACAAATTTACTTTGATGAAAGGAGATGTGACGTGTATTTCGGAGAATGTCGTGATTTCATGTCGGAAAGAAATTGATATGTTACTGAATAAAAATTGACTTCAGATTGAAAACAAATTTATTTTGATGAAACGAGATGTGACGTGCATTTCGGAGAATGTCGTGATTTCATGTCAGTATAAGAAACTGATATGTTACTGAATAAAAATTGACTTCAAATTGAAAACAAGTTTGTTGAAACGAGACGTGACGTGTATTTCGGAGAATGTCGTGATTCCATGTGAGAAAGAAATTGATATGTTACTGAATAAAAAATTGACGTCAGATAATCTGACTATCAAACCTATGTATAGTCCGTACTTTTATTCGTAGATAATTATAACTTCCTGTACTCGTACACTCAGCCGCACACCCTGGTTTGTACTTGTAATTTTTTAGGCATTTTGGAAACCTAGCAAAGGTTACTGTATAAGAAGACTTGTATACGCACTTAGAGCCTTCATTGCACTCATTGGTGCTCCTTAAAGGCATTGAAGACTCGCCCCAAAGTGCTTGCCGCCCTCTGAAAAAAGTTAACTTTCCATTGCTTGCAAGTGAAGTTTTTCTTGTCGCTACAAAATGCGGACAGTAATGAAACGTGATATCTTTTATCTGGACCTGAGATGTCCATCGCTGCTTACATAGCATCACTGTGTTGTGGGTATTGACCGTAGCTGCATGTATTGACTGTACACTAGTGTTTAATTACGGACGGTAGCAAGCTGTGTGTGTATTTTCTGGGATCGATGGTGGTGTATAACACTTCTGTTACACCTCATTCGAAACTAGGTCAGATTACCGGCAACAGACGTTTGTTTGTGCGCGAGTCTTCACTCCATTTAAAGGGGAGGGTTGGTTGCATGGGGTCAGAGGGGAAGCTCCCACCTCCATGGATAGTCGGGGTTCTCTTTTTGCAATTGAAGAGTACTTTCTAGCATAACATTGGGTTTGGTTGGACCTGAAATATAGACCTAATCTATGATCTGAGTTTGCCTCCGAATGCACCATTGGGCGTTTAAACTTTGTTGTGTCTGTGTGAGGACCCACATTCCCTTACATTGGAGTAGGTCTCAGTGACAGCACGGTCACACCTACTTCATACAACCCATAGATTAGCATATGGCTCTCCCGTAAAGGTCCATATCCTTACTTGAAATCAGTGAGGCGGGGTGAGGGAGTGGAGTGTTGTAGAGGGGTGTAGAATTTCACCCACGTGAGAAATCATTTGAAAGCTGCTACTTGTATTCGTACTCTGAACAAGGGGAACTCTTCTTGTTGAAACAATACATTTTAAGTAATTCTTTTCTGGTTGTAAAAAATAATATCATAAAGAAGTTTTTCCTGCTTATTGACAGGAACATTACTTACAACTTACATGTTAGTTTTAAAAGTATGAAACAGCACAGAGGGTAAACTCAGGTGAATATCTACTCTCTTAGGACCCTCCTTAACTGAGAACTTTGCTGAAATACCCCCTCCCCCATCTATAAGCTACCCCCCCCCCAAAATAAAACACTAAACAACAATCACAACATTAGTTTCATTCAGCATAGACCTGTAGAGAATGCAAACTTGGCCTAGAGAGACTTTCTTATTGTTAAGCTCAATTTAAACAGTTTGTTGACAACAGCAGCAATGAATCAATTTCTTTTTCTCAGATCATTTCATATATTTAACCAAAGCAACAATATTTTTAATATACTTTTTTAAAGCAAGAATTCACTTTTAAATAGTACACACAAATTCAAGAAAAGATGCACTATAAGTACTTAAGTTACTTTGGTAATATATATATGTGTGTATATGCATATACTGTATATATGCGTGTGTGCATTTGTATTTGTATTCAATTGTGTATGTATGCATATGTGTATATATTTGTTTTGTGGGTGGGTTTTACATATTGGGTTGGTGTGTGGGTGGATATTAGTGTTACTGTTTTCCTTGTATTGTTCTCTCTATTTACTTATGGGAGCGCTCTACACTAGATAAGCCCTCTGGGTTTTTTGGAGTGCTTCCTTTCACAATTTTCCCTGTTGTTGATATGTCTTGTCACTTAGTTAACTTCTCTGTATTTATATTGTGAAGAAACAAATAAATGGAATGAAATGAAAATAATATGGAAATATCTTGATGAAAGAAGTATTGTCACATTTATTTCAAAAGTATTTCTGTCGCTTCATCATCTGTTTAATCCCAAGCTATCTCCTATCCTATCCTCCTATCCTATCTCAAGCTATCTCTTCTATCTTCAGGGCACCAATGGCCGCAATGGTAGCCCTGGTAATACAGGTTCGAGGGGTCTCCACGGTGACACAGGAGTTCTCGGAGTACCAGGGGCAAGTGGGCAGAAAGGTAGAAAGGTAGAAGGAAGTCTTTAAACAATGTTTAGGTTGATCATTCATCTATCTTGACTAAAAATGAAACTAAATTTAGAAAGAGCTTTTACTTTATAGCAAGAAATCTTAGAGTATTTCTCAAGCAAATGAGTAAGAAGGTAGTAGGCGATACCAGTCAAAAAAAGGGGTCGCAATGGTACTTTTAAATTGCCATGACATTATGAAAAGATATATTGTTGCTGTTGCTACGAAAAAATATAAGGAGACAGCGACCCAGTTGATTTATTAATCATATTGACTAATATTTATATAAGGGAGCTCCTAATGATGAATAGCGCCCCCAAAACATTCCTTCATGGCACCGAGACGTCTGACATCCCATATTGAAATTAAAGTTCACTATATTGTCGATATAACCGAGATATTTAAATATTTGGTATGTTGGGCTCTTGTAAAAAGTTTTAAAATTTGTAAATTAAAGAAGGTAACATCATGTGAGAGAAAAACATGTGATGAGTAAAATCCTAAGAAACTTAAGGAAAAAATTTCATTTTGGGAGATATCACAATTTTCATGTTAAAATGTTCTCAAACCTATCGAGAAGTCCTTAAATATTTTTGGTGAGTTGTTCATCGCAAAGATCTCTGTCATACATACCGAAGCTGAGGGTTGGTTTGGGTTTGCTAAGCTTTCCTCTTAAGATGATACCTGTTTTAGATTAACACGTTCATGCCATAACCTTTGACCATCTTCAAGCCAAGTTTATACCAAAATAGCAAGTTTGTAAAACATTCATATGTGTGTCACTATGTGACTGTATGTATTGTTCTTTCCCTCCCTGTATTAAACCCTGTCTTTTGTTTCTACAGGGTGAACGAGGCCCGCAGGGACAACAAGGTCAATTCGGCCCGACCGGCCCGTTGGTAATTAGTACTCAATTTTGATTTATTCTCCGCAGTCATTGAGGTTAGATGGATGTTGCTGGGTGGTTACCTGTAGGGCAACTGCCCTGATGAATATTACAAGTTCTTACTTTTTTTAAAAGCTTCACAGTCGCTCTGTTTCTGTCAGACCTGAATTATAATTTGAAACTGTTTATTGTTATTGCTTAGATAGACAGCTTGTAACCAGGTCTGGTGAAGGCAGGGAGGGGGGGTGGGGTAGGGCTAGCTACAGCTTGGGATCCTGGGTCAATATAGCAGGCCCAGGGACATACGAGATAAAAGAGTAATGTATTCTCACTTTCATATTATAAATTAGGAAAATTGTAAATTTCAAACAGCGATCTTGGTGACGTCATTGTCCCCCATGCAGAGTCTGACTCAACTTTTGATATCCCTCCAACTGCCAGCATTTGTAGAACATAAACTTGCTAACATGTTTAAATGTGTCCTATAAAGAGCCAACACGATGATGAGATTAGGTCTGTGTCACTAGAGAGAGATTTAATACTTCACCATGTCATATGTTGACAGTGTATGATTCTGCAGGTGTTTAGAGCAAGTTTTACAACATGTTAAACATGTACAATACTAACCTTCCCTGGGCCACGATCCCTCGTTAGTTACAGTAGTAATTAGTCCTGTGGGCTGCTTTAGATAGGTTACAGTTGTCACCCTTCCAGGTGTACACCCACCCCCCCCCCACCCCACCCCATCTTACATTCCCAGATAAGAGGTTTAAGTGTCATGTTCCCAGTGATAAACTGTCCTTAGCTGTGTTCATAGTTTGTGTATTCAGTTTATGTACGGATAAGAAACACTGAGTCATATTACATTGAAGTGACTGCATACCTACCATAGCCCCATAGTTGTGTTGGTAGCAGCTCTGTTGTATGTACTGGTTCGTGCTTTATATGCAGTACGATTAAGTATTGGAACTACAACTTGAAGCTGGTTTTGGAATTTCATATAAAATATAGTTTTGTTTGGTAAAACCTTGAAATATCAGGTCATAATCGAGAAGACCTTGGCTTGCCTGTATGAACAGCAATAAAGGGTAATTAATGTTTCTATGTTTGACACAGTTAGTTTTTCCTTCTCTTGACAGGGTAGAAAAGGATTCCGTGGGCAATCGGGTCAGAGAGGATTCACAGGGCCCTCTGGAGTGACTGGACCGAAGGGCATAATAGGGAATATAGGAGGAATTGGTCGGAAGGTGAGCATGTGTCATCAAATATATTTTTAAGTAAAGAGTGCATAAAAATTTCTATTCAATTTCAATATTTTAACTGCTTCTCATTATTGTTTTAGATAAAAGTAGAGTATCTGAGCCTTAACGTGGGGAAAAGGAGTAACAAACAGTTGCCAAAGTCAGAAAACTTTTTTATGGGTGATTTTATTGATTTTTACCATCTATGTGAAGAACCATGGGTTGTATTATTCTTTATCAAAAAAATATTATAAATGTTTTGTGAATTTTATGTAAATTTTCAGCTACAATCACAGTAGGTTTCAGCAAACAATTAAACTATTTCGACATTTCATTTCTTTTTCCCTTTCTCAGGGAGAAAAGGGACAAATTGGACCTCCTGGGCTATCTGGTATCCCTGGAGAAGATGTTAGTGGTTGCTTTTTCACCTTTTCTGTACCATTTCAGCTCTACATTCAAATTTCTCTGTAATTGATACCTTACCAATTTGTTCTCAACTACTTTTAGTTTCCAAAAAGGAAATAATACTCATCTAACTAGCATTTACAGAAGAGTATTCTGGAAGTAGTGGTTCTCATGTCAATATTGCTTTTCAACTGTCTTAATAATACAAAAACAACAACATTTTACCTTTATATATTATTCTCATTTTTCCCACTGATATGTACACCCTGTGTCACCCCTGCCCACCCCTCCCCTCATTTCAATGCTTATTTCATTAGTTCACTTTTTCATTTTCTTTCCTGTTTTATTTCAGGGTTATCCAGGAGAGCAAGGAGACTACGCTGATCCTGGTCCAAAGGGGTATGAGGGGGATGAGGTAGGTGACGAATACAACCAATTCACACTCAATCCAAACCCTTTCCCNNNCCCCCCCCCCCCCCCCACCAACTATATCTAAATGTCAATCATACAGGTTTATGACCTTCTGAGTCTTGCAGTAAACCACTTTACTTGGAATAATAACTTTCTACGATTCCCCAAACAAAGTTATTGAAGGGGGTACAGGATACTGATCCTTTCAAGTAGTATCAGGTACATCATACAATCACTGTAGTACTGACCAAATATCTACTGGCATACTTATGGGATGATACTGCTAGCCTTCAAGCAACTGGCAGATTCCTTCTCCAACAGAGTAATGATGTGCCGAGTGTCGACAGCTTGCAACTGTACCCAATTGTTTGTGGAATGACCTCAGTCTGGTCTCCCACCTAAGCTCCTCTCTTCCCCTGCTTAAAGTTTTTCTTATTTACACTTCCATATGGTCTTTCATTGTCATAGAGCCAGTCAGATTACAAAAATTGACTCGTTTTTTTTTTTAATTCCTTTTGTAGGGCTTTGATGGTCCCCAAGGTCCTAGGGGCCTTGAAGGTCCAAGAGGCCCCCAAGGGAGGCTGGGCTTTAAGGTAAGATTGTTGACACAGATGTATGTATCATTGGAAGATGTATGTATCTTTGAATATATTTTAAGGGGAAATCAGAGGAATTTTACAGATCATCACATTACAGATTAGAGGTTAATTTAATTTCTACGAGTGCCAGAGAGACATATTGGTTAGAGACAAAGAGAACCAAACTCTCACTATATTTAGATTGAGTAATATCCTCACTCCCCCTGTCCCCTCCCCCTGTCCTCACCCCTACCCCCAACTACCCATGTGGTCAGGGGCACTTGGAATTGATAACAGCTTCAATATTTCTAATGGACGTGTAAAATTTAGCTCCTGAGTACAATGCACAGGTCTGCATTCAGCCATGTATGATACACTAAATCAAACAATGTTATTTGGTGCTTGATACCGTGCTATGCACAAGTCTGTATACCACCATGTATGTACACCATTAAAGGGATATTTGGTCATGCTTGATACTATAGTTTCATCATACAATCTAGACCTCCAAGAACCCTACTGATAATATTCCACCATTTTAGTTGTTGTAAGTCCTAAATATTGGCTTTCCACTTTCCATAGGGGATCAGTGGTGACTATGGATTCAAGGGTACTAAGGTGAGTTCCACTATTTCCTTTTCTAGTTAAGAATTATTAATTCTTGCATTTAAAGTTACAACCGTGAAGAGAGGTCATCCAAAGTTGCCAAATTGTTTTCTGCAGTGAGTGGAGAATAGGGCTGTACCTCAGACGAACGTTTCAGTCGTCTTTCTAGACAGTATTAGATTTCATGTGGGAAGGTTTCTTGATCGGTGTTACTTTGGGATGTGTATTTTAATCGATCACTAAATCGTGTTACGGTGGATATATTTAGTTGAGGAGCACAGATCAGTGTGTGCTGGTGTTGAAATGTTTGTCAAGCTTTCTAGAATGTTGATCACCCGTGGAGCACTGCTTTGGTGTGACCCACATGATTTATGTGTGTTAGCCGGTGTGACTGGGTTTGTGATCCATTCAGAAGTTGATTTCATTGCTTAAAGTATATATCTTTCTGTCATCAAATCAGATTAAACTTTGATAGATAAGTAGACAACCCTAATTTTCACATATTTTCTCATTTCTAGGGTATCATAGGACCTCCTGGACCACCTGTGAGTACCATTCAATTTTCCTTTATTCAATCAATACAATCAATCAACTCAATTCAATCAATACTTTCGAAATTGACTGCAGGAGAGTAGTAATGAGAAGGCTAGAGCTCTTGGACCAGAGACTTAAATTTATAAGGAGAGGAGAAACTATGGGATGAATAGTAATGTATTGTCATGTTTGTGATGTGCAATGCACAGCAGCATATATAAGGAAGCATGAAGACCTCTAAGTGGAGGTGACATTAGTGTCCAGAGACAGACCAAATGTCCATAGTAGTATATTACATTATGACGGTACCCTAAGTCCCCTTTGGTGGTTAAATGTTCAAGAATTTGTGTCATTTCTTGCCTGCCTTCCCTCCTGTTTTTTTGGTGCCCGTGTAAATTGCAGCATATTGCTAGGCCTAGAGTTCTGTTAAGATTAATAACCCTGGGTATCTATGTCACGTTACAAAATTAGATGCCCAATGAACTTAGGTTCCGGAATAGAGCAACAGTTTATTATACAACAGAGCTGGAAACAAATATGATTTGGTAGGAAATATACCAGTTACGGTTTGAAAGGGTGTTAATGAAATGCAGACAGCTGTGTTAACTATGTGCATGATTTACCATAATTAATAATACCTTTCCACTTTATGAACTATTTCATTTTGCTTCTTTCATCACAGGGCCCACCAGCATACACAGTAAGTTTTTCATTTTCATTGAAAATGTCTTTTATTTTTAATGCCAGATTTATGCTATTAGTGCAAAGGGTTGCTAATGACAATTTCCTGTATGACTAAAACTACCCTCTGCCCATGCTCAGCTTTCCCCTTCCTCCCCCCCCCACCACCCCCTCCCCCCTATTCAATAGTATCACCTTCTGACTTTCATAAGTATTAAGACATGTTAATTTTTTTCTTTATAGCAGCTTTACAGGGCTGCTCATGATGGAGGTGTCATAACAACATTAATTCACAAATTTTTTGATTCAGCTCCAAGGCCTGTCAGTATACGGGTAAGTGACCAGAGCTAAAAATCCGCTGGATTTGTTGAATAAATTTCTTTGCTGTTTTCCATTGTCTAAAATAAAAAAAACTGTCAGTTCTCTATTATTCATATACTTATATTATTCATATACAGTATGATGAAGTCTGCTGTTGATTATTGTACAGATTTATGACATTGAAGTCTCATATGTCGTAGTTTACCTATATAAACTGTGAAAATTAGTGAGGGAGTCGCAAATAGTCGCAAAGAAAAATGGGAAACATATGGTTATTGAATCTTTCATTTTATTTACAAACAATAAAAGTTACATAAGTTTACATAAATGCATTGACACCAAATCATTCTTAGATGTATTGTTTAATTACACATGGTTGACACAATACAATACTGTTTAAACGCATTCAACTTCATACAGTCAGTGCTGGCAGACTAGATAACTGGATATATCTTACACATTTGTCTGCAGGAGAGAGACGTTAGAGATATGCTTAAATTAATGTTTAAATATTTGGAAGATTTAAAACAACCCAGCGGGGACAAACCGACGCCGGTCAGGACCTGTCTTGATCTTTGGGACTGTGACGATTCTCCAGAGGATGGTGAGCCCACTATTCCTTCCTCTTCCCATCCTCTCCCAACCTCTACTCATTACACACCTGTCATGCAAGGATTGGTGGGGCTATTAAAGTATCCAAAGCTCTTTAGCCACATGGTCATAGATTTGCTGCTGTTCCAGAGTTAGCTCTAAACTTGGCTTATATGTTTTCTGATATTCATGACTAACAATTTTTAGCAGTCATCTTAAAACTATAGCAACAAACATTCTTGGAGATTCTGGTCTCATTATAAAAGAATGGTGCTTGTGCAAGTGTCAAAATGCAAAAAAGTCTTTATATGATAACCCCTCCAAATTATGCGAAAATAATAATTCGGTTGAAACACATTCCCTACCCCTCCAAAAAGACAAAAGGAGGAAATCCTTGCTATTTTTTTTTGTTATCATGGTATTGTGCCATTTCATAGGGCTACCTGTTTTTCTATTGCCTGATGTACTAGTCCCACTAATATGCACAAGCTTTTTATTTGCCTTTGTCATCTGCATATGTTAAACATGAAAATATCAAAGGCATGGGGGAAAGAACTTGTTTTAACATCAGGGTGATGACAGTATTGATAAGTTATAAGGGCAACACATTTCCATACCAGTAAATAAGACTGTTACAGGATTCTAATATACATAAGTAAAGGGCAGTGGGTCTGATGCAAAGTGTATGATTGGTTTATGTAAAGTCATGCAGAAAGCATCTTCAATAATTAACACCAGTTACTAGTATATTAGTACTCCGGGTAACATCTGCATACCCCAATACTACTTCACCCAAAAAAGTTGTGGAATATTAAGAAGTTTGATAACACTGTAAAAAAAAATTCAAATGAATAATTTCTGGTTTTTCTCATAGAATATTACTGGATTGATCCTGATCTGGGCTGTCCACTCAACGCAATTCAGGTTTACTGTGACTTTACCAACGGTGGTAATTCCTGTCTGCTACCGTTAGATTCAACTAGGGTATGTATATACTTACTCACTTGCCGAGTGTATGCATGCTCAATCATTAATCCTGGCAAATAGAGTCCCAAATATGATGTACGACAGTGAGGAATGATTCGTTGGTTTAGTTTCTTGCTGTTGAAATAGCTTTACTGGCTTACGTGTCAAATGCTTCTGGTAACTTGTGAACATCATTCCATCAGGTAATATGGTGATATTCATGATGAACTTGTTGCATTACATTACCTGTGTTACAACTCTGTTCTGCAAAGGTAGTTTCTCCCTTCTTTTCTATTTTTGAAAATCCATCTTGCAGCATAAAGAGTTTACTTTAAGTGCATTTGTATGGAGGAATAATACAAAGATTAATATAATTTGACCTAAACTCGGTAAAATTCTAAAAGTTTGTTGTGGTATTGAATTTGATTATGCAATCAGTGCTTTTTACATAGAATTACTTCCACAGATGCAGCATCACATCTCTCACTGAGCCACTACATTTCATTCCCCATGAAATCCTACTCTCACAGATAATGACATTGAACAGCCATTCTCAGTCTGCCTACAGCTGGGGTGGGCAACCTACGGCCTGCGAGCCACATGCGGCCCGCCAGTGATTTTTTTGCGGCCTGTGAGATGTCTCAAGAAAAAGAAAAAAAATCAATCTATTTTTATATCATCACAAAAACGAGCTAGCTGCTTAGAATTTATCGGCACTTAATGATGTAGTCAGGTAGGCCTATTATCCCAATTAATTATCAACTGTACTGTATTGACATTATGTTTTTGTGAATACAGATAAAGTACACACACCTATTGCTTGAAAGGTTTGAAATCAACAGCAGGTCGTTGGTTAGGTGCGGCCCAGTCAATTTTTCACTCCTTATATCTGGCCCATTCATTCAAAAAGGTTGCCCACCCTTGGCCTACAGGATCACCAACTCTCAGATTAACTTCCTCCGTCTTCTTACGATGACTGGTAGACCAAGTGGTAACAGTCCTCTCTCGCAGGACCACCACATTCCTCCTCGACCACTCCTTTTGGCAGATCTGCCTTCTCTGTGTCTCACAGAGTAAAAGATGAGGACAGTTTAACATCATCCACTTTTCTCTCCACCATTCTTCTCAGTTTGCCTACGGGATCGCCAACTCACAGATAAACTTCCTCCATCTCCTTACCATGACTGGTAGACAGATGGTAACAGTCCACTGCTGGGGTATGCCTGTATGGAGAAACAGAAATGGAAATCATACCAACGCTGCTAAATTCAGGGGCTGGAACGGACAGATATTTTCACTCCAGGAATTACAGCCCGATGTTCGGCAAGATGGTTGTAGGGTAAGAAGAGCATTTTATTGGTCCAATGAGTCGGTGAACCTGAAAAATATACGTTTTTGAAGGAATTTCTTGTGCCTAATTCGATATATGGTTGATGTCTTAAGCAGTGTAACTATGGGACATTAAAGCTGGTAGGTGAGAGAATATGGGGTTTTGTGAATTGTTGATAATTATATCAGTATTAAGTTGGTTTGAACTAGATTTTAGGAGTCTTGACCCCTGGATTGTCAGAAAAGAGATATATCAACCCATTCGTCCGGATTGTCCATACTTTAAACAGAAAATAGCAATAAATATGGAAATACAATTCATGACACATAATAAACACATTGACGTTTGTCTGTCTGTCAGATTTCCTTCAGTTAAATATCCAAAATGGGGAGTATTTTATGTTTTATTGTCACTGTTATCTTTGTAAACGTAAACAATGAAACTGTTCTCTTTTCACATTGTTTACTGCTTATTTTCTTATTTTATTCTTGGTATCTCTTTGTGTTACAGATGGAAGACCAACGGTGGAGGAAAACCATTTTTATGTTTAAAGTAACCGATGCTAGCCAGCTCCCAATCGTAGATATTATTCCCGATCCAAGCCTCGAGCTTTCATCTAGGAGGGCTTTTAAACTTGAGGTAGATAAAGCTTGTTTCCATTGACAAGGGTCGCCGCCGCCACCACCAAAACACACCACCTTTCAAAGGGGACGATGAAATAAGCCATACCAGACACACCAGTGGTGAATCGTTGGTAGCAAATGTCGTAATCACTTGTGCCCCCCCAATTACCAAACGTTAAACAGATGCATAGAGCCCAGAAGAGAAATTTTGGAAGGTTTTTCTTTTGGCCTCATTATGTCTTGCTAGGCCAAAGAGACGGGGCTAATTAAAGGTTTGAGACCCACTACGGTTATTTCTTACCAGTCAAAGATGCAAAGATCACCAAAATCATCCAACAATTAACTGATGAGTTTGGTGCAGACATATTATGGTTAAGATTTGTACTGTAAGATGCACACACTTTCTTAGAAGGTTCCCTTTATGCTATGCTCCAAAGAATTTTACAATGGTTATGTGAGACAGCTGAATAAATCTGGGAGGTGGAAGATGGGGAGGGGGGTGGGGAAAGTAGCAGGTATGAAAGAGGAACTGGTATGACTGATGATCTGTTATTAACCAGAAAGAGTCATACAAGTGAGAATGATGAAGTTGTAGGCAGTTGTTACTTTAACTCTAACAACTTATAGAAGGGTTGCTTAAATACGTAGTTAAGAAATTTAAAAACTCTCTCGTAGGGTGAAAATCTTCATTCCACCTGCAAGAATGAAGTTATTGAAGGTACTTTTATTAGGTTTTTTATTTTTCCCCTTTTCCTTCGGTTTTCCAAGATGTATAGCTGTGTTTGTCTTTGAGACCAGAGAATGTGCTGCATTTTGTCTACCTCAAACTGTTCAAACTTTCAAGTCTAATATTTTTCAGAAATGTTCAAATTAAGCATCGGTTTTGTAATAGGGTTAGTTTAAAGCATAGGCCTACAAAAATAGCAGTGCTTGCCTTTTTTTTATTTATTTTTTTAACATGATTGAGTGCGCAAGAACAGACCACTGCTTTGGCATCTTATTCAAACAAACAGACAATAATAAAAATAAATTGCAATCAATAATTTACATATGAATTGCGTTAAGACGACCAATTACAGTAGCGTAATACTCGTAAAGAGTGACATGCTGCCTGTAATTCGATTGTTTGTTATCAAAACTCACAGACCCACCCAGACCATAACTAACTATAGTTAGTTTACTTTCATGCTATTGTTTGTTATCAAACCACAGACCCACCCAGACCATAACTTAGTTACTTTCAAAGTTTGGCGGGCATTCCAAAGGGGCTTTACTTTGGAGTAGTAGTAGCTCCAAAATTCTGTCTAATGAACCACATAGCAAATTTTATGTCAAATCATTTGTCCTTTTTTTCTTTGCCTTTTTTTGTTTGTTTATTCTCCTCGTTTTAGTAGGAATGTAGCATGCTGTGTTGACAGAAGTAATTTGAATCACTGGAGGCTGTAATGTGTGAATTAACATAGTTCCTATTACGGTGTATAATTGAACAAATATTTAACAAACACTTCACAACATCAGCCTTCACCTCCCTCTACCCGCCTCCTTTTCTGCCTTTCATTCGACAACAGAGCCCGGTTGCATTCTATCAGAGCTTTCGGATTTGTAAAAATGATATCAACAGACATGCTCTGCAATTTGTTGACTATGAAAGAAAATCGTATATCATAAGAACATCTGTATTCGCCAAAAATGAGTAGATGCCGCAAAAATCAGAACATTTCATAAAGAGACTCTGCTGCTAAGTTAAACCACAAAAAATAAATGTTTCATTTCTTCATCCCAATAGGAGTGCCATGAACAAAACATTCTCTACAAGTGGGCATTCGCAATCAAGTTCTTTTTCCTAACGGATTCTTTGATGATATTGTAGGAAACAGTACAAACGTATCTACAAGTAACTTCTGTGTGAATGTTTATTTTAAGGCACAGCAATTGTGTTTTGTTCTTCATTAATTTACTCAAAAGATTTTTCCCCTTTGTCTTCTTTTTTGTTTTTAATAAATATAGAATCGAACATCTTTTGGGGGTAGATAAAGATTAAAATAAGTTATTATTGCATTCCAAGTTAGAATGTTTCTTTATTGGTTGGCAAGAAACACAGTTGTAAGATTTCAGGTACATGCCTTTCCTGGTGAGTGCAGTGAAAAGGAAGTCTTGGAAAATATTCACTGTCACAAAAACAATATTAGAGCTGTATTCTGTTTAATCAGAAAACAGAGATCAGCTCCACAGACCAGCAGAGAATCTATAGTGTGAAATTGCACAGCACACAGGATTACATCCAATGCATATCCTAATTTTTACACAAATTCACACCAGCAGCAATGAACTGCTGAGGGTTTATTAACTTACAACTAAATGATTATTTCAGCAACAAAAAATTTAAGTGACACAAAAAGTTTGTGGATTTGAATTGAGGCAGTAAACAGCACTAGCTGTTTAGGAACAGCCAACTGGTACCGACTATATACATACATCTCAGTTATATTTAGGGTTATATATTTATGGGTAATAATTAGACGACTTGGTCAGAGCAACAACACAAGGTAACAGCAACCTGCAGTGCCGAGTTACAGTTTATATTTTGAAATCACTTTATGTCAAATATTTATGAATATCCATGACAACACCACATTTTAGATATTTCCAGGTTCTTTGAGAACTATTTAAGCTGATGTGTAATTTGCTCATGTAGACTGATAAGGCAGTCATCAACGTCAAGTTAATTTGTAATGGGTTCACTTTTTCAAATAATAGGGATTCTAAGGAATTTGTAGAAGAATTTAAGAGTTATTACCAAAGTGGGTTTTTTTTTTTTTTTTTGGTCAGTTCATTATGTAAAATTTGTTTAAGTTTAACAACATGTATGTTTAATCTTTGTAGTGTAATTTAAGACAAAAGAGGAAGATGTTTTATTCCAACAATGTTCGATTAAACTAGTTGGTGTATAAATTACTTTCTGTAAATGGCTCGTAAAGTATTACAGAGTCAAAGTCATATCTCAAGTCAGTAATATTCAAAACAGTTTTGAGAATCTTTGATAAACTCTTCAACTGTCTCCTTATGAGGCATTTTTTTTTTTTTTTTGGTCAGGCCATTTACTTTTTCAGGGGGAATTATTAAACTTCAGGGGAATTTAGTCAAACTATTGTATCTAATTTTTAAAACAGTTTTTTAAAAATGATGCAAAATTTATTGTAATTTTATCTCTGTATTTATTTTATGACCTTACACATAGCCCTTTTGTTGTAGGTATGTAGTATAAGGTGACTTCCCGAAGTTTTGTTTTGATTTTCTAAAGAAGAAAAATTAGAAATTATTCTCTCACACTCCATCTTAGTATTGAGGTAAAACAAAAATAGCTATATCATTAAACCTCAACTTTTAATTTATAATTTTGTACATGCATATATTTTGTAAAAGAGAATTTCTTTTGTTCCCTGTTTACTTCTTCTTGTTTCTTTAATTTAACCCTTGGGGAATTTTGTGTTTTCAATTTTTATTTTAGCTGGTTTATGTTCTTGCAGATAATTATGATTTAACCCCAAATATAATCGGGTTTGTAAAATCGGCTCCTTCAGGGAGCTTCATGAGTTTTTCAGAGACAACTTTTTGCTGGGCCTCCTTTCTGTTAAAATGTCATTGGGAGTATGTGCACCAAAAATATGAAAGGGAAGGGAAAAATTGACTGCATTATTTGTTGTGTTATATAAATGAGCTTTTCCTTTTAAGCAAAAGTGAAAAATTTACACACTTAGTTTTTTTTTTCTGTAATATGTTTTGTGCCAAGATCAGGAAAGGAAGAAAATGTTTCATTCTGATTTAAAAGGAGATTTTTTGGGGGTTATTTCCTAAAAAAACAGAATGCTCATTATCAGGTTACTTCATATGAATTCCTCTTATTGAACTTTTTTTTTATTTTTTTATTAGTCTTTAGTGGATAGAAATGTTTTGTTTGCTTCAGTGTAGTGCTAACTACTGATCCCAGCTTACTTAGTTGTGTTTACAAAGTATCAATGAAAAACATGATAAACAGTATTAGATACATTATCATTTCACTGCCTGTTTTCTCTCTCTCTCTCTCTATCTCTATGCCTTTTGATTCCTTGCTGATTGCGAAAGGGATCTACGTATGATTGTGTTGGCGTGTGCTTATATGTCTAACACCCAAGCTTGTAAAAGTAAGTTGGCCTGACGTTTCGATCCTAGCAGGATCTTCTTCAAAGGCTAAATGACAAGTAACAGTAACAGAAGGGACAAAAACACGCACAGAAAACAGACAGGTTAATGAGCATGGTGAACACAAAGAGATAGATGTAAGGGGATTAGTAGACAAGGGATGGAGAGAAGAAAGAAAGAAACCAACAGGGGAAGAGGAGAGGTAGGAGATAAACAGTGGAGGGACAAAGAGAGGATTAAGAGAGGACTTCGAAGAAGATCTTGCTAGGATCGAAACGTCAGGCCAACTTACTTTTACACATTCTCTTACACAGGCTCTCTAGTGGATAAGCAGTTTACTAACAGTTTTAATTTATTTTGACCCAAGCTTGTAAACAGGAAAACTCAAAAAGTACATCATGGTTGAACTTCAAACTTGGCATGTAGACACCCCCTTGGTTGAGAACAAGAACCCCAGTGATGAAATGGTGGTCAAAGGTTATTTAACATTACTACATCAACCTTCCCCCTTCTAACAACATACTCTTTGTAGACTTTGTATTATGAAAATATCATCTTCCACAGTCGTAAATACATTTAAAATGTTGTTAAGGTTACACCTAAAGCCTGGGTCACAACCTCTCCCATTTACTGCAAGCATAATTTCAAAAGCCATTGCAACTGAATGCGTTATGTGTCATGCGCACATGAGTTACGTAAATACTGCCTTTAGAATCTGCCGACTCACCGGATATATCCAGGCGGTCTCAGTATCTTCGTAGTTGCTTTCTAAATCTTTCATAATGGTAATCGTCTGTGGCCTTTTCGCTTTGCAATTTCCTTTTGGAGGGTGCAGTGACATCTGTGTCTAAAGGGATGAAAATGTTATCCTGTTAAATATGCCATCACAGAGTTTACTCTCAATTTGCCAGAAGGTAAAGTAATCGTCATTCGTCATCAAACATAAAACATGAAATTGACTGTCATGGAGAGCAACCTGTGGAATGTTTATCCTCGCCGAGATATATTTCTTGTCTGGTTCAACACTTGTCATCAAACTCTAGGAATGACTGAAGGACATTACCACCACCAAAGAATTTCAGAGAAATTTCAGCATGCCAAAAAATTTTAGCCTTTAAAGCAGCATTTTGCGTCCTTTCTATGATTTTTGTCTACCTCACTGACTCCACTATGCCATAACGACATACATAACTAGCTTATCTATTTAAATGTTACTTCAAATGGTGGCATAAAAGTCGAAAAATTTGCAACTTTCAACTTTGTTTTTCTCCAAGATATTTTCCGTTGGGATCCCAATAAACCTCGCCCATAATATGAATATTTAAACACTACGAACGTCATTGACCAATACGTAATATAACACCATGCTTGATTCGTTTACAGTCTATATGGCAGTTGTACCAAGGAGTTGCATAACAACTCCCTGGTTGTACCAACGCAAAGTCTTGAATCTATTTTTAGCAACGGCTCATAACTAAACCTGCATCTCTGATTGGTTGAATTCAAACTAGTGGGTTTGGCGGAACTGTATGCGATTAATTTTGTATGTGGAATTTGTCGTGGACACTCTTCTCATTATCTGCAAATATCCTTAATTACTCGCCAATTAACGCTGTTGGCAGGGAAAAACTTGGCTAATATCTTAGTTTGCTGTTTTGTGATTGATATATGTCAAAAACTCGATGGACATGTCAAAAAAGTAGAAAACGGCGACCAAACGCAAAATGCTGCTTTAAATGCAAAGCCAAAAAATATATATTTTGTACACATGTATGCCTCCATGGATTTATCAAACAGTAGATATTTTCATTTAGAATTCAGATCAAATCAACTACGCAAAAACAGCTATTTGTAAGAAGGATTAACATTCTTTTAACTCCAGCCCAAAAAGAAATGACAGTTCACGCCCAGAGTGTGACCGCACATTGTTACAACATGACAAGATACCATTGTACTAATGGTTAAATGATCTTCTTGTAAGCAGACAGTTCACGCCCAGAGTGTGACCGCACATTCTTACATCATGACAAGATACAATTGTATTATTGGTTAACAGGTCTTCCGTGTGGGCAGACAGTTCACCCCTCCCGAGAGTGAACGCACATCAACGCCCAGAGTGTGAATGCACATTGTTACATCATGACAAGATACCATTTGTATTAATGGTTAAATGTTTTTCTCTGTGGGCAGACAGTTCACGCCCAGAGTGTGAATGCACATTGTTACATCATGACAAGATACCATTTGTATTAATGGTTAAATGGTTTTCTCTGTGGGCAGACAGTTCACGCCCAGAGTGTGAATGCACATTGTTACATCATGACAAGATACCATTTGTATTAATGGTTAAATGGTCTTCTCTGTAGGCAGACAGTTCACGTGGCAAATACATTAGTTAGCTACAATGAATCATATCTTCAGCTCATAACATGAAATAGTCCAAGATTTGGAATGTTTTACACCATGCATACAATTTGTGGACTGCTTTTGCATTCACTCATATTCTCCCCTGTTCACTTCCATATACCACATCGAACAGCTTTGCCTAAGAACAGTTTCAATACTGACCTGGTCGATCTGGATTCTCAGCATCGCCAACAACGACTGGCCTGGGTTTCGGCGGTTCCTCTACAACAACCTTCCGTCTCGGTGCATGGTACTCCTCATGCATGTCTGAAAACAGAATGAGAATTTGTCTCAGAAACAACAATTTTAAATGTCCGAAACTCCAGCCACTAATTTCAGCGAGTGAAGTTAATATTATACAGGATCTATTTCATCGGATAACAGTTCTCAACAGTTTCATCTCTAGATCGATGGATTGCTAAGGATTGACGCTAGGTAGATAGCAGTGCACACGTATGACAGACGGGTTCGTGAGGAATGAAGATGATTTTCTATTTAAGAAAATGAAAAAGAAAAACAAATATATTTTCAACATTTTCTAGTGACCCTCAAGATCCTCTGTTAGTGTCACCTGTCACGTTTTTTACTACTAACAATCCTACTTACGCTCGTCGATAACTAGACTTGGAATTCATTTCACAGATCGACTGTCGACAACTTGTAACATAATAAGAGGAATAAGCACTAGAGCCTTCATTTGACACTGTTTTGCATGAGACGTTACCGTACTGGACTGTGATCATTTCACTCCCCTAGAAGATTATTCCATGATGGTATGAAAATCGTAGAAAATTGTATAAAATCCTGGAAAAATGTAGATATCATAAAACTTCTTCTCAATGAGTTTCCACAAAAGTTATACGAAAACCAGTACTGTATGAACTCAGTTCCAGACGATAATGCTACGAACTGCTTCATCGCAAACGATAGGATTTGATAGTTCGAGGACCTAGAAAGAGACTAATAAATTGTTACTTACATCTTGAATGTTGCACGTAATTTACTGCCATGTTAGTGGGAACGAACGACGTTGTTTTTTTCTTCTTTTGCCTGCTTTCCAATATATGAAGTTGCTTTGCCTCTTCTGTGGCTTCAATGTTTTTTATTTTAGCTCTGAAAAGATATAACCACAAAAACTCATAAAAGTAGTCATAAATTGGATGACGCACTAAACTTCTCAATCCTGATATTTTAAGTGCCTTGTGTTTGGTCTTAATTTTGCTTTTTTTTTGGGGGGGGGAGGGGAAACACACTGAAATGTAATGACCCCACATAACTT
>JAIPMN010017403.1:49872-63361 GCA_020650975.1 Apostichopus californicus
GCCGCCCCCCCCCCCCACTCAAAAGTACCTTCTTACGCCACTGGCAGCATGCATGAATAAACATCACTCAATCTCGCAAAAAAACTGCAACAACGAACAGACTGACAGACAAACAAAATCAAAGCAGGAAGAAAATGCGTCTCTTAAAAGTATAATTCTTGAAATTGTTTATAGCCTCCATTTGCTTTTTACCGATGCTGAATGCAGCTATACGACTTTTCTTCATGTACAGGAGGCGAAGCGCTGCTAAGCGTGCAGTTCCAGCGGTAAAGAAGGCCGCTGCACCGAAGCGCAGAGCAGCAAACCGCCGTCCAAAGAGTGCAAAGAAGGTAAGCATACTATGAAAACTAAAATAGAAAAACAGACCAAAGATCCACTAAATATTTAATTCGTACGTAACAAAAAACAGCCCATTTGCTTTTTTCTCCCCGTCTATATTTATGTGGAAACCCTTGATATAAGTAACTTCAGTTACAATGTGAGTGGAATGGGGTGGGGGGGGGGAGGGGTTACTTTTAGTGGTCCAAGGCAAGCTTATATACGATTACTCTCTCGTCGTGCTATTAAAATGTCAAGTCCTTTTTGTTGATTTTAATATCATCTGTAAAATACATGAAATAATGTATATATATATATATTAGGCCTACATACACATACACATCCTACCGTGTAATTTCACTTCCATCCGATCAAAAGTTCTAAGTGTAACTTGAGATAAATATTTTAATTTTTAAAGGAAATGGACTCTTGCGGTAGATAAACTGCAGTCCGACTCCTTTCGTAGTGTGTAGGCCTCTGCTGCATACCAAAAACCCTCACCACAACTTTGTTTCGACCACCGTGACTGAGCGTAATAAATTCGCATATTTTTGTTGAATGCTTGATTCACAGACGATTTCACAAGTCATACAGACATAATTCGAATTTCTTTTATGTTTCAGGCTAAACCAGCAGCCCGCAGGAAGAGTGTCTCAGCTCCAGCAGCCAAGAATGCCTTCCGGGCTCAGCGAAGGAGCAATCGCATCCGACGATCCTCGGTGTCAAAGTAGATGGACTTATGCTTGAGCCAACAACTTACCAATATCCAGAACTCTATTCCAAATTTAATCTGTCGATTGCTATAAACTACCATGCATGGGAAGAATAATTAGTAATAAATAAAAAATATTGCATTCACTGCTTCCAATGTTGTGCAGGCTTTTGGTCAAAACTCATTCAGTATTCAAAGAGAGGGTTGGCTCTTAAATGTAGAAATAGTTAACAGCCAAACACAAGCTCATAGCTATCAAGTATAATGTTAAAAGCNNNNTGTTAAAAGCCCCCCCCCCCCCTTCTTCCCGTCCTTGACATACACACCCCAACTTTCTCACTAACAATTGGGCACCTTTGAATGGTACAGTGTTTACCAATCTTGTACCGTCATTCCCTGATCGTCATTCTTCTAACTCCACGTTGCCCCCTCCACATTCACTGAGAGTAACAAATTTGACGGTTACCATGTACGGGAATTTTCCTCGTAAGGCCTACCACGTACAGTAAATTTTGGAAGCGGAAAAACTCCCTTAAAACTGTAGTTTGTACGAGGGGTCCGGTAGCTATCTATCATGGATCACAACCACGTTGGAATACTTCCCAAGTTCCCATCCTTTGTTTACAATATCATACATACAGGTTGTTTGTACCATGTAACTACATGTGTTTTTTATTTTGTCAAAAATCAGCTTCAAGGTTTGATGATTTTGTCACATTAGTCTTCTGTGGATTATTGAGTTTACAAAAAGTGAGATAGAAACCTGACGGCCCCTTTAATTGATGTATAGAACCCCTTATTTCCCATTTTTTGTAAGGACAACAAGACCATTTGTTAATTGCAAAGCGGCCCCTCGTTGAAAAGTTTAAACAAAAAATTATATTAATTAAAAAGTTGTGCTAAAACACATTTCAATAATGGAAGTTTAAGGTGCAAAACGCACAGAAGCGTCTATCTTGCGTTTGCAGTTGGTTTCAAATCAAAGTCACATGTCCCAGTACACTTCACACTCCCACCCCACTTTTCCCTTCTCTGCCATCTCTACATAGAATGCTTCTCAAATGTGGGCGCCTTGTCTCATCTGAAACAGTGCTTATTGAGAGTGCAAACTTGAGAGTGGTTGCATTTGGGCAACGTAATGGAAAGATAACGGGGTAGAAGGTAAATACCACCCCTGCTAAAATCCCTCTCCCCAACTGTGACTCTTAGTAATGGTCTATTTGCATATATTTCTTCAAGTGAGTAAATTCAATCAGCTTGACAATTTGACGAATGAATCCAAAGACAGAACAAACAACACTGTAATTAAAATATCTAATAATTTAATTGTTCATAACTTACATCGCAACAAATTGCACAAGAGTACCATGAATACCTCAGAAGAGAATATCTTAAGATAATGAAAGGTTAGTGGTGGCTATTAACTATATGTGTAACACACAGAAAGCAAAATATAACAATATAGATTATAGAAACTAGATATCGTACAGTACCACACTACAAAATGAAACAACATCATACATAATGAAACAATTATTTAAGTAGAAGCAAACCCGATTACACTAGCTAATCTATGTAATATGATGATGAGCAACATTAACCAAACAACCAAGGATAATTTGACTCTGTTTGGGATGTGGCAGGGGCAGATGCATAATATTCTAGAGGAAGGGTTGGCCATGGGGTAGTTGAAGTCAACTCCCATGGAGGGGGGATCTGGGCATTTCGGGCATATTTAGGCTATAAGGTAGGTCTTTTTATTAGGTCTGTATGCAATGCTGTGCTTTTAGCTATCATTGTTTTTTGTGGATTTGAAAAAGGGTAAGGGGAGGGGGGGGTTGGTGTACACACCCCCACGGCCCTTGGATACAAGCCTGACTAGACTGGAGACTTGAGCAAGTCTGAAAATGAGACTTAAGAAAAAAATCCACTAGTGCTTGAGGATATGGTTTTTTTTATTACTACATTTGAATTGGTTGAATTTGCAAATATTGTTGCTAAGGCAACAAAGTTTCTGACATTAACTGTATAAGAGAGTTCACCTCCTAGTGGCACTATGACATCAAGTCATTGACAAAGTGGCAGCCACCTGACAACTTAGTTTTGAACTATCTTCCAAATGGAGCACGATTTTTCTTAGCCGTATCTTTGGGAGGTGGGTTGGGGGCTGGCATTCATTACCAAAATCTCTATGATATAAGATTAAATTGATGGTTGGGTTTCAGTAACCTTTATGAAGCACACATAGATATGATTATATACAGTAAACTCAACTACTCAAGACTTTCTTGTCAAAATAATCAAATGCAAGATAGGATAAGATAATTGTTGTGCAATCAATGAATTAGGACAACTACTCTTAAAAGTAGAGAAACTATGATGAAAGTAAATCCATGATTCTCATAGAAAAAGATTATAAGGTAATAATGAAGATGGAATAAGTAGATCACTCATGATGAAGGACAACCAAACTCAGAAAATGATAGTAGTGTCTGCTTCCCTCTATGGGTTCATGACCCACCCATTAAACTGGTCGACCCACGTTTTGGGTCACAACTAACTGCTTAGGAGAGTGGGGGCATTTCAATCTGAGAAATATCTTCGGAATAGCTAACGACAATCCTACGTATCAAAAACACAGATAATTCTGTTTTGAGAACGAGATGAACCAAGCTTGAAGGTTAAAGCACATTGTGTGATAAACTTACATGGGAACCTTAAATAGTACATTGACCCATGTTACAATTACATTCAACTTTCAACTTTATGGAGAGTGGAACATTGCATCAAAATTGCGCAAAATTGATTTTTGCTGCCATTAATATAAAACAATTTAACGAACTTAGTGCATAATAATAAGTTTCCACAAAATGCAAGTTACACTCTATATCACAGCAAGAAAATGCTGCTTACTTTGTTCATCTTTATATCACATACTTGAAAAGTGGGTCCTTTTTTGGTTCATGTAGAGGATCCTTCTGTTAAGAAATTCTGGCAAGTTTTGGGAAAATGTGGTTGTATTTGAAAGTGTTGACAATCAAATTGATCACACCAGACCATCATAGAGAGAGAGGGCTTGAACAATAGATGGATCTGCCTTTGAACCTTCGTGGAATTCTTCCTGAGTGATACGATCGTCACGATCCTAAGATAGGAAATAAGGAAATGAAAACTTAGTTCTTAGCCTTCATCTGCCGCAAGCAGCAGGATTCGTGCAAGAAAACGTGAGAAAAGGCATATACGAAA
This sequence comes from Apostichopus californicus, assembly GCA_020650975.1. Classification (NCBI taxonomy): domain Eukaryota; kingdom Metazoa; phylum Echinodermata; class Holothuroidea; order Aspidochirotida; family Stichopodidae; genus Apostichopus; species Apostichopus californicus. Next base: position 54,149 of record JAIPMN010017403.1, read on the forward strand.
GCGGAATTAAAAAACTTGCGTTTTCCTACAAATTTGGAAAGGTCACCGGGAAGAAAGAGATAGTGTGCGATGATCTATAGGAAAGGTCACCGGGGGCGCAGTGCTAAAATTATACCAGAGGCGTCTTGGTAGACTAGGAAAGGTGCGTTAGTGTAGTAGGAGACAGGTAAGGCAGAGTGAAGTAAATAGATAGCACAGCTTTGTCTTTCACCATTCATAATTATGACTACAACGAAAATGCCAATACCGAAGGATACAAAATTTTGATGGAAATCATTTATAATTCCTGCTTTGTAAGGAGAGTAGATGGACAAAATAGATTCACTTTGCTTACAAGATATAGATCTCGCCTACAAGTAGTAGGATTTTACAAATAGAGGATTTCATAAACTGCATTAGCCCTAATGAGCACTAAATAGTATATGTTACATAAAGCAAGAATAAAAACTGTTATTTCAAGATTTGAAAACCTCTCCATTAAATGCTCTCAATAAGTTTGCAGATGCCCATTTTGTTGGACACTGATTGTTGGGTACAGACTCCTTAAATTTTTTCTTCAGGCTCGAGGGTACACCAGCAGTGAAAGACAGACCAATTGGTGCAACGGTCAGCCATGTTGATTACAATAATATAAACACTTCTGACCCAGTTACATGATCGCAACAAAGAAGGGTGTATTATTATACAACTAAACTACACACAAACTATCAATACAACTTTTCCCTGCTAGCCTCAATGACCAACGTAACTCTCACCTTATCCATGAGCCTGAATATTTTGTCTACCCTCTTCTCTGGTGTCTTTTCATCCTCTGGAAGCTGCACCATGTTCCCTACCATGGTGTAGATAGCATCAACAATGTTAAGCATCTCGGATTTGGTGATGAAGCCGTCATTATCCAGGTCATATAGTCGGAATGCCCCTAAAGATCAAAACCATAAAAACATCAAATATTTTATCTCAATACTGAAGACCCCAAACAGAAGTAACAATAGATGATAGCCACTACAGACCTTTTTGCATAAGTTATATGTAATGAGATACTGAATATTCAGTGTGCAAAATTTGAAATTTGTGACATAATTTATTTGAGGGGCAACAAATTTCAAACTTAATTTCAACACCATATTTTTGGCAACTCACAATTTAAAGGATTTAGGCTGAATCAAGTTTGCCTCTGGAATCTTTGTTTGTTGAAATAATTTGAAATGAAACAAGATATAGGCAACTATTTCATATACCATCATATACCATTAAACTTAAAGAGTTAAGGCCCTTGAATAATGAATTGTTCATAAGGCAATGTAAACACTGTACACTCTAAAACTCCTGACTACAAAGGGGAAAAAACATTTGGCATAATTCTATAGAAAATACTAAACAGATAAAGTAATACACAACAAAAGTAATGTTTAATTAAACCCTCCTAGCCTTGCCTCAGAAAGGCTTTAATGCCACAAAAACTTACAGTCGAGTTTTTCCTCTAGGTTGCCACGGGAAGTCACAGAGAGTGCTTTGACATATTCATCAAATTCGATAGCTCCATCCTGCCATGGAAAGAGAAGAAAAAAGATAAGCTTTATAAAACTCGTTTGATATAGAAGAACACAAGTCCAGTACCTTTTACATCTGGGGTGGGCAACCTGCGGCCCGCCAGTGATTTTTTGCTGCCCGTGAGATGGTCTCAAGAAAAAGAAAAAATCAATCTATTTTACATCATAATAAAAAACGAGCTAGCTGCTTAGAATTTATCGGCACTAATGATGCTGTCAGGTAGGCCTATTATCCCCATTAATTATCAACTGTACTGTATTGACATGTTTTTGTGAATACAGATTAAGTACACACACCTATTGCTTGACAGTCCTCGGAATGAAAGGTTTGAAATCAACAGCAGGTCGTTGGTTAAGTGCGGCCCAGTCAAATTTTTCACTCCTTATATCTGGCCCATTCATTCAAAAAGGTTGCCCACCCCTGGTTTACATCATTCGCTGAAAACTTACAACTCACAAGAGTCCACTTTGTACATTAAAAATTTGACTATAGTACGTAGGTGATGAGGAACTTTGCGGTAGAAATATTCCACAACTTTACAACTGTTTTTCTTCAATAGGCTAATCACCCTTAAAAAAAACCCATACCACTGACTTTATCATCCTTCTCTCCTTAATTTTTCTAACCCAAACTGTATTTGTAAGTTTAAATTCCAAGAAGAAAACAATCACGTATGGTACGATGGGTTGTCTGCACGTGTGAATGTGTCTGCATTTTTCTTTTCCTTCCCTTTCTTTCTACTGGAGTTTCCCTTTTTACGTTTTAGAGAACTCCAGGATTCATGCTCCTACTTTTCTGTACTCATGTTAAATAATTGTACACAAAAATTAAGGAAAACTGTAAATATATATCGAAAAAGAGAATTTATAAACGTCCTCACCTGATTCTCATCAAAGACTTTGAACACGAAGGAGGCAAATTTGGTGGCATCGCCAAATGGAAAGAACTGTTGATAAATCTGGATGAATTCCTGAGAGAAATTGACAACATTTGTAAACTGTGCAATATTACAGCAAAAATGTAAATGAAATATGGTTTAGACAAAGGGTTGTATCGTATAAACTTGAAAACTGATAAACTTTGATTTCCTCTGGTTACCAATATTAGATATTTCAAGAATGACACTGGGTAGAATTTTTGGTTGTCACAATCGCATAGTTCAATGAAGTATTAAAATAATAAAAACTGGAGTGCAGGTTGTCAATTTTAAGCCATTCTGGTTTTCAAGATAATCATTTCAAAATATGCACTACGTTCTACTAGAGTTCTTCTGTTCCATGCCTTAATGTATACGTTTAATGTCAGTCCGTTTCACCCCATAGATCTGGCCTGTGACAGATTTGATGCTCCGACTAATTTTCTTATAACTAGTCCTTAGTATATTTTGTTTTTATGATCTTACATACTGCCAGCTTGCTACTCTGACATATTAGTGTTCCATGGATAGAGTGTAATAAAATAGAATGGAAACAAAATGTTTTAACTGAAATTAAATCTTTGTTGAAAGCTTTTGTCAAACATCGAATCAAGTTGTTGTCTTTGGCGTTCACCACAGGAATGGATTGATTCTGAAAGTAGGGAGGGAGGGAGGGGGTGGAGGCTAAAATACATAAAAAGTGCACATAGCATGGCCTCCATCACTGCTAACGCTTACCTCTTTGGATAATGCTCCATGTGGGCAATCCCTCACAAAACTTTTATGCCTGTAAAAACAGAGAGATATATATGTGGTAGTATAAATAGGTCTAGCTGAGCCGTGAGCAGGCTAAAATCTTTGTCTGACCATAAAGGTTGCACATCATTTATGCCTATTAATATCTGCAATTAGTTTCTATCTTGCAAAATTGTTGTTTTTTTTTTCTTATTTTTTGTATCTTTTCACTTTCTGCTAGGAGAGAAATTTATGCTTAACAAAGCAAACATAAACATTGAGACGTCTACCACAGTATTTAAGAAGTAATATATATAGACAACCAGCTAGACGATACAGCTTGGAATTGTACCAATTATACCTGTCTATTCACATGTATTATTATACATGCAGCAATATATATGTATATCCTAAGCCTCAGACTTTGTTAAATACTGTTAATACTTATATTACAAAGGACGAAACACCTACCATTGCACTATTTCTTTTTCTGAAACTGTTTGGAAAGAGTATATATTGAAAATTACAACAAATTTATACTGGAAATGAAAAAAAACACTTGTTGTTCAGAACACAATTTGTTTGCATACTTCAACAGAGACATAGAAACGAGAGCTCATGAAGGCATTGGGTAATTTGCCATACAAGGGAAAAATTCAAACTAGCATTAAAGTTGCCACTTTATGTCAGGAATCCAAGTTATATCATCATTTCTTGTAATTGACAGTTTTGACAATTTACCTGAAATTTAGTTTGGCAGGCTACCATGGTAACCTATTGAATATTCACCTACTGTTGCACCAATGAACGGCAGACAAAATGATTAGGATGCATTCTTCAAAATAGGCACAAAAGAATTTAATGCAACTCCATAAGAAAGGTACATGTATGCATGCTGCAATTTCATAAACTACAGTATCAAGTTATGCATCTTACAACCAAAATTATCTTTGGCAGTCCTCTGGCAGACAACTAGTTGTTTAAATATCAAATTCAGATTGCAATGCAACTAAATACCCCCCCCCCCCACCCCAAACAGGTAAACTGATTAATATGGTATCAGCCTCCATCACTTTGAAGATACTGACATAACACAAAAATATATTATATAGGTCTATGATCCCCCAAAAGGGGGCTTTTACTGGCCCAAACCTGGTGTTCTCTCTACCAAACCTACACATCTCTCCTACAGTGTACATACAGTATTGAATTATTCTTTGTTATTTGGTACAATCAAAACTTGATGTTCGGACAACCAAGAGTTTAGACCTTAAAAAGGTTTTCCTGGTATCAGGAGTGTTTAATACATTGTAAGTACCGTACAGTACATCTGCCATATAATCTAAAATATCGTGCTCTTCTATCCAAATCCCGGATTATCTGGGTCGAATCTTCAACCTTTCTACTCTTTATATTTATACAGTACAGCCCATGTTCCTTCACAGCATGCAGTCCATTACTTTCAACATTCATTAACTAATACTTCAGAATATGATACTGCTATACGGTAACATAAGATTGTTGCCAATTATACATTAATATATCTCTTGAATTTTGAGGCAATGGAGTTGCAAGTACTTTACATGTATTCAGCAACATATAAACAAAACGGTTCCCAATATTTATAACCAAATAGCTTATAATTAAATGTAAAGTAATGTTTCTGGTCAAAATGCAAAGTCTGCAAACTTATTACAAAATTCCAAAATAATGTGATTTCAATGTGCCAAAGTTATGAACTGTTTTGATGCCATTGTTGAAACATAAACATATTATACAGCAGCTCTAGTGATTTTATCATTAATGTTCCCTAATCTTGGCTACTAGAACAACAAGTACATCAAGAAATCTTTCATAGTATTACTGTACATACAGATACTCACAATGGGTTTTATCACACAGTTCCTCCAATTGTTTCTGGTTAAGTTTACTTCCAGATTTCCCCATCAGGCCATGAGAAACTCTACCAAAATGTCTAAAAAAGCAAAAGATGACCAAAAAAATGTATGATTTGTAGGCTCAATACTATTCCAAAGTAACAACAGCTTGTTTTCCTGCAATGTTCTCTGTCTTACATTGCCAACTCTCTGGGAAAATGTTTTGTTTGCCTACTGTACTGTACGTTTGGCGACTTTACCCGCCTACCCAACCATACTATGTCAAAGACACACACTGCAACAAGGAATCTTGCAAAGAGGTCTAAAATCAATAAAGATTACCTAACACAAGCAATCTCCTAGGTACTAGGTGTATTGACTGTAGGTCCTGGCGACACACACCAGTAACCATGTATGCCTAACTGTGTCAGCTGTATGGAGGACGGCCTTTTAGGTTTCCTTCAATTACATTTAAGGAAGATTACCTCCACCAGTGAAGGTGCTCTATAGTTCTGGGCTGCTCTATTGTTGGGCTGTTCTATTGTTCTAAATGTATAGCTCTATTGTTCTAAATGTATAGCTCCCATCTGGAAACTTGTAAACCGAAATTAGATTAAGGTCTAGATTTGAGGGGATTTCACTGAGATTAGTTTATAATTTGAACTGTTACCATGGTTGCAAGGCATGCATTCAATCAATAGAAATTTATGTACAGTAGCCTAAGTGGTTCAGTAATTGTACATTATTGCCCTACAAAGAAACAAGCTTCCATTTGAAAACTTATGTAGCTTTCAGAAAAAGAAAAAAAAGACATTAAAACCTTAAATGAACAGATTTTCAGCAGCATATTTTGTATCTCTCCAAATAAAACTTAAAGAAATAACAAATCAAAGTATTTTACTTTACATTGTTTCTACTAAACTTTTGTTTTACCTTAAAGTGGTCCTGCCATGCCATCCAAAATATTTGAGTTAGATGAAAAAATGGGTATATTGTATGCACTTTTTCAATATTTCACTTTAAAATCTCTGGAAAATAATTGGCCTCGCCACAAAAATGAGCTTTAAAGTTCGTACATTTTACCACGCTCTAAGAAAAAACTGTCACGCACTTGATGACGTCACATGTGTTCTGCTACGTCATATCGTGAAGCTACGATGGTCATGAACCAAATGCGGAAGTCGTGTTACACACAATTTGTATACACAATGGTGTCCGTTAGTGACAATTCATCAACTTCTTTCGTGTTGAATTTGTGTTTTTCGAGTTCGAGTTACGATGAAAATAACATAGAAAGTGAAAGTGAACATTCTGAAAATGAAGGGGGTGCAGAACGTTACCAATTTGAGCCGCTTGCAGATGAGAACGAAAGGCATAATTATGAGCAGCCTGAGCAAGCTGATGTATTTTTTCGTGTGTGGATAAAATCACTCACCACCAAACACGAAACCATTATACCGCTGAAAAGTAATCGAAGTTAAACCTTCAATCCATCGCCACAGCAACGGTGTACGTAAAATACAACATTCCCTCTTTGAAGACATAGCACATACCTTCCAAACAACCGTCGATTTCCAGCAAATTGAAAGTTCTAAACAAAGCTACGCATTTTTTTTTCTCGAACTGATGGTTAGGCTACATTTCCCATTGACTTAGTGTGGTTGTTAGGCTAACATGTGGTCGAAAGTTGCAGTATTTCATGGATATTTTAGATCTAGCTAACTGCGTCACAATTTCACAGCCCCTAAATGTATTCGGCCTTTTTCTGGGGGGCTTTTCATGATATTTAAGGCCTGACTGTATCAATCTGGTCTCACCTTTCACTTCAAGCTCAATCAGGGGGCTGCAGCAGGAATTGGCTGCAGCAGCCCTCATACCCCTCCCTCAGTGGTTGTAGGGGCGCCAGATTAGGGGCAGACACCAACATTTCCTGATTAATAAGTGGTATATCTCTGCGGACATTCATAGACACTTACAGGCACTGTTTATTACATGAATGATTGTACTTTTTGGTAGCCTATACATGCTTCAGACTGAAGTTCATTCCTCAACAGTTTTTGATTAAATGTAGTTTTAAATTGTAGGCCCCTATATGCATAGATCGTTTTTTTATAATTCAACAGAGGGTAAAAGAAAGATTAAGAGTATGAGTCGTTTGACCACAACACTCGTACCTCCTTTCTAGCACGGCGCTCTGAAGAAAGTCTTGGCTTCTTTGTGGGAATAGCATGCCTACTTGAAGTTGGAGTTGTACTTGTTCCTATGCAAGTTTTAGTAACGTTAGGCCTAACCAAGTGGGGGCTTAGTCCTACTTCCACTTCTGGTACAGGGCTACTTGCAGTTCCACTCACGACACTCTCTGGCACCTTTATTGTGGGTACTGATCCGGGTATAAGTGGCAGTCTTAGTCTCCCACCACTTAAATCTCGTTTATAACGATCGAATTGGGAAAAGCATTGATCAAAATGTTCGTTACAAATAACACTGTAGTTCGATTTCCCTTTGAAGTCAGCCCAAGTGAGCTGCACGAAACGGGTCCAAAGACGTTGAGTTTTTACATCCTTTGGCCACTGATGAAGGCTTATTCTATCAGAACTTACATTGCTACAACCTCCAACAACACAACGCCTTGGCATTTTAATCAATCAGTGTAAATTTGAAGACAGAATAGCTACAAAATGGAGGATGTACAACCACGCTTTCACCATAAACCACACGAACTCAACGAACAGTGCGAGTGTTGTTACATCCATCGTTCACGATATGACGTCAGCGCGTACTTCAGCTGATTTCACTTTTTTTTACAAGGTTACGTAAAGTAGCCAATTTCTTTTACAATTTTCTCGCGAACGACTAGGTTTTATGAAATAAAAGTTATACCTTTGGAAAACAAATCCTCCAAATTAGCTATCCATTAACCTGGAATACCCCCATGGCAGGACCACTTTAAAGGTAGTCAGTATTGGCCCCAAATTAAAGCATGCTATAATTGCTAGAAGTTTTCAAAAAGTACTTTCTTGGAGGTCTTTAGACTCCAAATTGTTCTCAGACATTTTTACTGAATGTCCCAGTGAGGAATTTCCTTGATGGTTGTAATAAAACAGTTTAAAACAGTTTAAGAATTCAGCATACCTTTAAGTGCAACATGTCCTTTATCTTTTTGCCCGTTCGTGTTTTCGATTTCTTTTAGTTCAAAAGTCAAGTGACTTTTGTACAAGGTCTAGTTTTGAAGGGATTTCAGATTCATTTGTTTGAACTATAACAATGTTTACCAAGAATGCATTCAATCAGTACAAAATCATGTAAGCCTTGGTAAGTTATTGTACATTATTTATTACCCTAAACAAACAAGCTTTTGCTTAGAAACTTCAGAAAAACAGTCAAGCGACTTCTACAAGTTCGTCCAGTTATACCCCATAAATACATGCAGGGACGTAAGTCAGGGAAAAATACTGGTAATGAATGGATTCAACCTTCTAATAAAGCAAGATATCACCCCACTGTGAAATACTGAAAACAGTTCCAAACACTAATGTTCTGTAAAGACAAGCTGCTAAATAAATATTGCTTTTGTGTAGCACAAGTTTGATTAGCTTCAATAGTGATACTGCATAAAGTAACCCTTGCTGGGCAACCACTATACAATAATTGTCAAAATAAACTGCTTTGGAAGTACAAATGATCTGTTTATCTAAAGCGTTGTTTTCCAATTTCAAATCTGTTGGACAGGTTGCTAAGGATTTCCACTTAACTTCTCACCTGTTCAAGGTTAAAGCAGAAGAAAAAGAAGAAAAAAAAGAAGAAAACTGATATTTCTCCTAGACACATTGCATATTTTAATCATATAATCCTGCTCTGTGAAAAAGAAAAGTTTGCAATTTAAAAAGTGGAGGAAGAGATAGATTTTATCAGTCTGAAGAACTTTCAAATTTCATGAAGCTCTTTTGAAGTATTTTAAAGAGTTTACAGCACACAGGCATCTGAGGTAATATTTTAATGGGTGTTTCATGTGTTCCAGACAAGGTGTGATCCAGGGCGAGGGGAATCAGTAATACACTCATACACCACAACAATAAAATGTTTGGTGGGAGATGGCACCGTTTTTAACCCGCAAATATACGTACATATATA
>JAIPMN010017406.1:0-27685 GCA_020650975.1 Apostichopus californicus
CTGTCTTCCGATTGTAGACAGTATTTCAATTGTTGACTTTTTGCCTTTGGCGATCCCTGATTAAAAGATCCTGATTTGCATATAGCAGACGACAAGGATTGCATAATTATTCTGGTAACTTCGGTTGATTCAAGCTTGTCGGTTGCGCAGCCCACGTGAGTCTCCTTTTAAACCAAACGGCATCAGAAGCAGGGAAAATCTTCTGATAATTTTGTCGAATTAACCGCAAAACATTGCATACTGGTAAGTGATTATGAAGTATAGATTTCAGAGGGATTAAAGTGAAAATACGTCAATGGAAGAACATGGGTTCAGACCGGGTAGTTGATTCGGCTTCGCCTTTACAATGCTCGTGCTAAATATATGGCCATGCATTACACAAATTATTGATGGTGACTTGTAATGGTATTCAGTTTTTAGTACAAGGCCTAGGCTAGCCTAATATTTGTAAATAGAGCCTAACACTAAAAGTGGTAGGCTGTAGGCCTAAGGTGCTGCATGTGATAATTCGTGTAACCTTGGCAGTGGGTATTGTATTTGATATTTATAATCTGTGTCATTTATGAAGACTGTGTAAATGCAGTGAATACAATAGTGGAAAATTTAGGCCTAACTCAATTATCATATACAAATTGCTAACTGGGCTAGGGCCTAGGCCTAGTCTCTATAGTAAGCAATGTATTTTCGTTCTCAAAAATCCCTGTGTGCGAGTTGCAGTGCAATTGCTCCCAATTGCTTTATCGATAATTCATTTTCTAATTTCTCTTCAGTATAGTCTACCCACACATAATGAATAGTCTTATTCATATTTACAAAGTAATCAGTGTGAAAGGATAAAAGGTATCTCATGTTTTAATATCCAAGTCACTGTTTATTTACCCACATATAACATTATAGGCTATTGATTTAAGTTTTTTCCTAATTTGCAGGTACTATCATCATGTATAGACTTCCAAGTGTTTTACGTCCAGTGGCATCACATGTACTGAGGCCCTCGATCCAGAGATCTCTAGCTCCTTCCTTGACAAGATGCTACGCGAAAGATATCAAATTTGGTGCAGAAGCAAGAGCATTGATGTTGCAGGGAGTTGATCTCTTAGCTGATGCAGTTGCTGTTACATTAGGACCTAAGGTAAAGTTGCAAATAATTTAGGGACATTACATAAAGATTCAAACATCTATAGGTTCATGAATCTTACAGAGTTTTGATGGAATCATGTTCCTTCATAATGCTGTAAACTGTATCCCCACTTTAAGTTTATCCATCAGTTGTGATCCATGCTATTGTACAAAATATTCTCCTCTGAATTCTAGGAAGCTTAAGATTTTCCTTGGATGTTAGTCACATAGATTCTTGCTGGCAAAATCTTCAGCATTAGGTGTAGTAGCAATATAAGTATCCCAGTGACCAGTAATCCTGAACATACAATTTTTTTGATGTACCGTGCTAATCCCTTGGCGTAGTTTAGGGTTGGGGTTACCAAATATTTCAAATCATTTTACATAGTCTATAAGTCTATATTCTAAAAAAGTAGTAGATTTATGTTCGTTTCAACATGCAATAGTGAATTTATGAGGATTTAATTTTGTTTTCACAGGGCAGAAATGTCATTATTGAACAAAGCTGGGGTGGCCCCAAGATTACCAAGGATGGGGTGACAGTAGCCAAAGCAATAGAACTCAAAGACAGATGGCAGAATGTTGGCGCCAAACTGGTTCAAGACGTGGCAAACAGTGCGAACGAGGAAGCAGGGGACGGTACGACTACCGCCACAGTCCTTGCCAGGGCGATTGCAAAGGAAGGCTTTGAAAAGATCAGCAAGGGCGCCAACCCAGTTGAGATTAGAAGGGGCATAATGCAAGCCGTTGAAGTGGTGGTGGAACATCTAAAGAAGAACTCCAAACCTGTCACAACACCTGAAGAAATCGCTCAGGTGAGTTGTTATTCTATATGTAAGGGGAAGAAAGACGGTTGCAAAGAACAATGTAGTGTTCAAATTATGTGTAGTAGCTAGTTGAATTTTCAGAATTTTTTTCTCAAAATTCTATTGTTCCTTGTACAATACTTGCAATTCATCAGGCTTCCACTTGTGTGGCGTTTGTCGGTTTTAATAGCATTTTGCTATACAGTGATACCAGACAAAATGATTTCATGCATTGAATATGATTGGTTGGAATAATGTACATATCTTTGTGATACAAACTTTGTTAAGAATGAATGTGAAAACTTAAACCCAACAGGGATGATTTAAAAAATAAAGTGTGTTCAAATAGTCAAACTTTTACAACAGTTACTCAAGTCTCTGATGTTCAGAGGCCTCATCTATCCCTGCTGTAATATGGCATGCATTTTAAAGAGGAATGTTCATCATTTAATTCAACTAGAGAAAGGACTGGTCATTTTATAAGTTTCATTTTAATTTTGTGACAGGTAGCAACAATATCGGCAAACGGAGACACAGTGATTGGTGATCTCATCTCCAAGGCCATGAAGACTGTTGGTAGGTACGGAGTCATCACAGTGAAAGATGGCAAAACATTGAGCGACGAATTAGAAATCATTGAGGGTCTCAAGTTTGACAGAGGGTACATCTCACCATATTTCATCAACACACCAAAAGGTAACGAAAATCATTTCAGTCTTGCATTTAAATTAGTGGTACCATACATGAATATTAAGTATAAGTGAAGATAAAGATACCCGTTCACAGGTGTTACTGTAGGCTGTAGTACTTGTATATCTGTGATGTTACCTTTGTCGCAGATATGTAATATATGCAGTTTCATATTATGATTTGAAGTGAGGAAAGGTATAGTAAAGAACAAGGGAAAAGGAGGGGAAGAACAAGGGAGGGGATAGGGGAGGTGGGTGGGGGGAGGTGGGCTAATGTCAGTATTGACTCTTAGCGTGCCATCTTTCTTGCAAGTTCAGCAAGTTCTAGACTATTATTCATAAATCTCAATATTATATTTGCTTTCATGATTCATGTTGTGGATTTGTTCAATCATTCACAGGACAAAAGGTAGAATACCAGGATGCTCTCCTCCTACTCTGTGAAAAGAAAATTTCAAACATCCAATCGGTTATACCAGCACTAGAGCTTGCCAATGCTCAGAAAAGACCATTGGTCATCATTGCAGAGGATGTTGATGGTGAGGCTCTCACGACTCTTGTATTGAACAGGTGAGAAGTAATCTATGAAAGGGGTGGGTAAGTGGAGGGGTGGGGGGGGGGGGTTTAAGGAAAGGAAATGAAGTTGAAGAGAAACTGGATGAACAGTGACAAAACCAAACAATCACATTATTGCTAGAACCTTAATTAAGAAACCAAACTTTCGAAGTAAATATAAAGCAATAAAGTATATTGGAATGGTCCTTTGCTGGTCAAAAAGCGTTCTTTCTTCTCTGTGAGGTACAAGTGCAATGCAACATATTGAGTCTTGTTTTCTCCTTTACCATTAGTCTGCAACATGTGTGTTCATTTAATGATTAAATCAAGTTTAGTCAAAAGTGGAAATCCTACAATGTGGAGAAGGTTTTAACTTTGGTTGATAGGTGAAATTCATTCTTTGGTTTCTTTGGGAAATGCATCTGGAACATATTTTTTTTTCTTGCTGAAATTGCAGTCTTATTGTTGATATTAATGGTTGCATATATTAATGGTTGCATATATGAATGGTTGCATATATTAATGATTGTTTAATGTTCTTATTTGTATTATAGGTTGAAGGTTGGTCTTCAGGTGTGTGCAGTGAAAGCTCCTGGTTTTGGTGACAACAGGAAGAACCAATTACATGATATGGCTGTAGCATCTGGAGGCATAGTAAGCATCTTTATTTGCAATCAGCAAACTTATTATAATAAGGAATAATAGTTTCATTCACAGCCTTTTTAAACAAATTGGAAATCATTAATAGCACCAAATTTAATCAAAAGTGTACAAAGATCTTGGTGCCTTTGTTGTTTCATGCTGTGAGATGAAATCGGTGAAAAGATTTACTAGAAACACTAGACAACATTGTGCTTAAATGAACTCCTTAGTTTTGCTTATCTTGGATCAAATTTGGATCATCCACATTAGTTACAGATATAAGTACTAGCATGTTACTTTTGTGCTACAATAACTGTACAGTTTTAGTGATTCAAATTGTCAATTTTCTTCTAACAGGTGTTTGGAGATGAAGCTGTTGATGTAAAACTTGAAGAAGTGCAATTCCAGGATCTGGGTAAAGTCGGTGAGATATCCATTACCAAAGATGACACTCTTATACTCAAGGTGAGTTAGACGTCATACAACACATTATCACTGTACTCTTTGCTGTTGATTTATCTTCTATGCTGTAATAGGTAGTACAAAGTAAGGTGTTAAAGATGGTAGCTTGGGTAATTTCCTCAAAATGCCATCTCTACCAACTCTTCTACCCCCACCCCATATCCCAAATGAAAGTTATTTAAAATGTACTTCAGGTAAAACTTAACCCCCATTTTGGTAGGGAGGTTGGGGGGGGGGGGGGTGGAGGAGTTTGGAGGGAGGGAAGGGACTGTAGCACATTGTCATATTTTTCTACCATTAGTGCCTTTTCTCTCAATGCTGTTTCATGTGTGTGTAGTCAGTTATGTATATTTCAATGTGTAATTCTCTGTAACATTTCTTGCTTGTCTTCTACTCAATGTCAGGGCAAAGGAGACAAAGAAGGTATCGAGAGGCGGGTAGCCCTTATCAAGGAGGAAGTGGAAAACACAAATTCTGAATATGAGAAGGAGAAATTGTCAGAGAGATTGGCCAAGTTATCTGATGGTGTGGCAGTCTTGAAGGTTAGAGAAGATTTGCATATTACCTACAAGTGTTGATGTATAGAAGAATGTCTCAATGAATATGCATGTATCACTATCAGATCTATGCAGCAGTTCCATTAATAGTAGGTGTGATGTAAGAACACTTGCAAATAATCAATAAATGTCCTTAGGCACATAATTAGATTGGATGTATTTATCATTTTAAAATTCTTGATAGTAATGCTAGGATGTGATACCTCAAATAACATATTTTTCCAATAAACTGTAGAGGCTTCTCTTGTGATTAGTCTTAAGCAGTTGTGGCATTAGTCTGTGAGTCTAATAGACCCCACATTTCTCTGACAGGTCGGGGGTTCTAGCGAGGTTGAAGTTAACGAGAAGAAGGATCGTGTAAACGATGCCTTGAATGCCACCCGAGCTGCGGTTGAGGAGGGTATCGTTCTCGGTGGCGGTGTTGCACTGCTCAGATGTATTCCAGCTTTAGATACTGTTCAAACCCTTAACGATGACCAAAAGACAGGTAGGTTGATACCTGGATCTCGACACCTCTTTTACTTAGGGTTACCAGACATCCAGATAAATGATGTATTTGCAACGAAAACATGTTGTTCCGCTGGCAAACTAAATTTTCTAAAAGTCTTTGTGTGAGGTTTAAAATTGTCATGTTTTTAGGATGTGCACACATTCAGGGTGGTAAAATTCACTAACGTTTAAGTGACCATCTTGGAAGAGTAATATAACCGTTATCTACACACAAACATGAGTGAGATCTGCATATTAGCTTACAAGCGTGGTGGGAAAAGCATTGTAATTTGTGCTACATAGTTGTAACAAGTACTAGGGCTGACAAACATTTGTAAACAAGTGTATTAATTTAGATGGTCAATATCATTATCAGCTATATAGAGGTTGTGCAAGGCGCCAAATAGTCAAGTATTAACTTGGCAGTGGTTTTGTTTTTGGTGAGTCAAGTTTATGTCTTCTACTGGTTCTCCTGGTTAATTAATAATAGTTACTTTGCTTTAACCAAACCTCAAAGGACTTAAACAGCTACCAATCTTATCTGATAGAGGAGCTTGCTACATCCGTTGTGTACATACTGGATAGCTTGTGGTTGCCTTGTTATCAGGACTTGATAGGTTAGAGGCAGGCCTCGACAAAAATTTTTAAAACTACTCGCCAACCGGCGACCGAGTCTAAAATTCTACTCGCCAAAACGTTAAATTTACTCGCCATTTTTTCTCGCAAAGTGTTTGTGTGATATAAGCCTAGGTAGTATGGCCTCCTTTTAGGATATCGCGGTTTAGTGTTACTGTTAGTTGTTTACAGCAAAAACGATCTATTTAAATTGTGCTTCGTCATAAGTGTTTAAAACATGATATTCATGCGTTACCCCTGTTTGAGTTGTCGTTAATCATTTATTTAAGTTTGTAGTTTTCCAGTTTGGTTACACCTATCGTGCATCATTTAGTCGATTAGTATCAAATTAGTTTCGAGCTGGTGAACAGAGCTGTTTCTTAGGACCTACTTGTAACAGTGCACTTGATAATTCTACTGTGATGTGTAACATTAGGCAATAGGCGTTTGTTGATTGGCTCACAAGTTAATAGTAAGCCTATCGTATAAAGGCAGTGAGCGAATGAGCCACTCGCCAAAATGTCGAGCGTAATGCAATTTTTGCTCGCCAGTCGCATATTCTAGTCGCCATTGGCGAGTTGGCGACCGTATTTGTCGAGGCCTGGTTAGAGGTTATCCCTGTAGGAATCATTTTGGGGTTTGGTTGAAAAGTTAAATAGCAAATGATCAAATCAATCCACCCTCCAATAATTTGTCACCGAGTGAATGTGAATTGTCCAAGAACTAATCATTTAGCTCTGATCTAATAAGTTTGTTGCCAAGGCCAATCTGCATAGTAGTCTGAACAGACTTGCCAAATAGCAGATCTGAAATTTTCTGTTTCTGTACTGAGTGAGCCCTTCACTAAATTACACAAGTTCTTGATCCCACCATGATGGACTTATTTCTGAAAATATTGTACAACTTCCTTGACATTTTATTCCAAATAAACTCTAAATAAAATAAAACTGTTAGCAAACTGCTCATCCACTAGAGAGCCTGTGTAGGAGAATGTGTAAAAGTATTATGTATTATGTAAGCCTGACGTTTCGATCCTAGCAGGATCTTCTTCAAAGGCTAAATAAGTTCTCACAGATATGTTCCTTGCTACAGAGCAAACTTTGGTTACATGGGCCTTGATAACATTCTGTCAATTAGCTGGGCTGGATTGGATAACAGAGATGAGGGGGAGGTGCAGGGTGAGGATGCTGGATTGGATAACAGAGGGGAGTGGGAGGTGCAGGGTGAGGATGCTGGATTGGATAACAGAGGGGAGGGGGAGGTGCAGGGTGAGGATGCTGGATTGGATAACAGAGGGGAGTGGGAGGTGCAGGGTGAGGATGCTTGGTTTTTAAGTCTGTTTATGATTTTGCCTATGTGTTAATTACAGTAATTCTTTATCTTTTGTTTCAGGTGTTGAAATTGTTAGGAGAGCCCTGAAGATCCCTTGCCAGACGATTGCAGTTAATGCTGGTCTAGAGGGCTCCCTGGTGGTGGAGAAGATCATCTCATCATCGGAAGAGATCGGATACGATGCTCTTAAAGGAGAATATGTAGATATGGTGAAGAAAGGCATTATTGATCCTACAAAGGTATGACTCAGCACTTGATAATCTTATCGTGATTAAAGTCACTGGTGCAATTCTTGTTCTAGCCAAAGCTGTCTGTTTGTTAGGGTTATAAATTTGTTCATAATTTCCAATTTCCAACTGGGTTTTCAGTTCTTCATTTACCTGCATAAATTCTTCCTTAATTTCGTGGGCGTATCAGAACACATCATTATTTATCCCTGGCCTGGCCCCCTAATTGACTGTTTGCCCCGGCTGTAGCCCAACCTGACCCTCCTTATCTGCCCTGCTAGTATCCATATATATATTAGATTCCAAAATGCCCACAGTATGAGTACAAATCCATGCGGAAGAGATCAAAGCAAAAGCAACTAAGCGAAAATATGATTAAAAGGACTCTCATGTCAACATCAAGTGTAAAATCCAACTTAAAATCAAGATATGTAGTATTTTAGAGATGTGATGGTTTGAAAAGCAAAATCGTAGTAGGAATGTACACTGTGTTCATTTAGCATGCTCTTGACATTATTGAACTTGTACAATAATAGAATTTAAACTTTGTGTTTCCCCTTCAGGTGGTAAGGACAGCGCTGATTGACGCCTCTGGAGTAGCATCCCTCCTTGCAACCGCCGAATGTCTGGTGACTGAAATTCCCAAGGAGGATAAAATGGATCCCATGGCAGGAATGGGTGGTGGTATGGGTGGTATGGGCGGCATGGGGGGTATGGGGGGTATGGGAGGAATGATGTAGAGAACTCACTGATGACTATAACTAAAACCAATATATGATGTGAAATGTCAAACAGTCCAGTGAACTGAAATGAGATTGTAGCTATTGGATGAAAATCCCCTTTGAAGCTCCAAGAGACATTTGAGGAAACTTTTATATTCTAGAGCAAATGGACCATGAACCCGGTGTATCGCTTTTGTAACCCTTGTGCTCTCAGTTTTTGTATTGGATGAAAATTAAACAGAGTTTAGTGATTCTACTTGTGAAGCTGTTCTTTGCTGCATTGAAGATGATTCATAATTAATGTGCAAGCTATGATAAAGGAGACGGACATCCCATCTAGAATCTCAGAGAAAAGGCATTATATTTCCACACACACTTATCAGGAGGTAAAATAATTTGAGGATTAGAGAAAAACCTGTGATTTATACCAATCATTTCTTCTTTCCTTGCTTTGCATCTGGTCAAACTGTGATATTTAAATCAAGTTTTTTAACGAAGTAATCATTGATCGATGGATTTGTCATATTCAGTCTCCGATGTATTTGGACAGGGTGTGATGCTTTTGCCCTCCTCTCTCCACACATATGAAAGCTGGCAACTTGGTTAAGCCAGATTAATGAAAGATATTCAAATGTACAAGTTTGAGGACATAAATAAAGAAATTTGAAGTACAAAGAGAAAAGTGTGTTTTGTTTTATATATTACAAGCAAATGACAGTATCACTTGGTAAGTGAAAATAATAATAAAGACATATTTTGGAGTAGCCAAAATAACCATTAATAGGATCACTTTACATACTCTACAGTAAAGGTAATAAAAGAACTACAGATATAATGTAAACTCATTATTCCCAGTGACTCTTATTGATGATCTGACATCCTGTTGAAATAGCTAACGACCAATAGAGAAAATAAGTTATAGGTGAAACATACAAACAGCATTAGACTGGTGGAGTGAACAGTTGGAACATAAATTGGAAAATGATTCTATTTTTACAATTCTTTGTGTCAAAAACTAAGAAAGAAAAACGGACAGCCATGAGGCTGCATTTGATATATGCGAGAAATTGAATGTTAACAGTGCATGTAAGGTTCTCTGTTGACTCATATCGACATCATTAGTTATGTTACTGCAGACTGGATGTTTAAAGCATGGGCGCAGATCAGTCTTGGATAATGGTGGGGATGCGTGTCTGTTCTCTGATACTATCTAAGTGGGGAATTTCTTTTGGAAAATATACCTCCCAGATCGCCGGAACACTTCCCAGACCCAATGATGCTCCCAAACCTCCTTAAGTTTTAGATCTCATGGCTTAGAAATTTAGTTTGGGCAAGGGCGTAGGAACCGGGGGGGCGCCAGCCCCCCAGTGAAAAATATGGTGGGGCGGAAGTATCATTCCGCCCCCCGCTCCGCAAGTCAGAAAACCCCTTTTTCATTTCCAAATGAGTAAAAATATCTCATTTGGAGCACCAAATTGCATCTAAGGCCAGGTGAAAATGCAAAATTATTTACAAAATGGAGTGGGTGTTGAAGTGTGCTATATTGCACCAAATTGCATCTGAGGCCACCTGGAAATGCAAAAAAAATCCAAAAGGGAGGGGACACTCCCTCCCCTTCAACCCCTCCCCCAGGCCGGCCATCAGTCTTCAGCCCCCCCACTCAAAAGTACCTTCCTACGCCACTGAGTTTGGGGAAATACATGGGCGTCTGCAGAAAAAATATCAGGGGACAAATAATCCAAGTAGACTTTTGTATACGATGGGTCTGGGGTCCTCTCCCAGAAAACAATTATAGACTGCCGCAAATGCGATTTCCATCCTAAATTTAACAAATGTGGATAAATATAATACAATGAGTACTGCTGCATGTCATTTGCACAATGCTGGATCAAACTGCGCCAAAGTTCAATACAGGGGAAATTTAAATTCAGCGTTTGGTCGAGACAAATTGGTGAGGTATATCATGTCCCCACCACTAAAAAATTTGGTGGGGACGCGTCCCCACCAGGATCTGCGCCCATGGTTTAAAGGGAGTGGTAGAATTTGTGTCAAGGATTATGGTCAAGTGTCTCAGTTTAGAATACCAGTTAAGAAATCTGGTTTAAGTACTGCATTATCCGATCTGGATTGGCATTACGTTTGTAATTGTAAACAACCGCAGCTTGCTTTCATGCTGTTTCAGTATACAAATGGAAGCACAAACATGTACCATTCATATTATTTAGGGCCTTTCTAAAAATTCGGATGATTCTTAGGAACATAAAGTCGGGGGACATTTCCACAAACTTTAAATTGCAATTATTCAGGGCCTTTATAAAAATTCGGGCCATTCTTAGAAACATAAAATCGGGGGACATTCCACAAACTTTAAATTGCAATTATTCAGGGTCTTTCTAAAAATTCTGACATTCTTAGGACAGAACATTAAGTCGTGCGTTATTTTGCAGGCCTCTTTTTTTCGATCCTTGGATGGCCCATGAAATCTGGGGACTGTTCCCAATTTCCAGCACTTTCCCTAATTTCCGGGGACATCTGGTTACCTTAGTTAAAACCCCAGAGATGGCAGTTTGATTATTTTGCCCCCTACCATTCTGCAGTTGAAATATTAGAAATGCGCGTTATTTCAAAACAGTAACTGTGGCATAGTTGGTAGTGCTCTGTAACAGAGAGTCAGATAAACTTCACGTCTAGGGTTCAAACACCAGAGAGATCATTATTAATTTTCTGCTCTTTTCCTCCTTCAATTCTAAAGTTAAAATATTAGAAACAAGCAATATTTCTCAACAGTTACTGTGGCACAGTTGGTAGTGCTCTGGACTGGAGAGAGTCAGATAAACTTCATGTGTAGGGTTCAATCACCAGAGAGAGCATTTTAATTTTCTTCTCTTTTCCTCCTTCCATTCTGAAGTTGATAAATTAGAAACGAGCATTATTTCTCAACAGTTACTGTGGCGCAGTTGGTAGTGCTATGTAACAGAGAGAGTCAGATGAACTCCATGTCTAGGGTTCAAACACCAGAGAGATCAATTTTAATTTTTCTGCTCTTTTCCTCCTTCCATTCTGAAGTTGAAATATTAGAAACGAGCAATATTTCTCAACAGATACTGTGGCACAGTTGGTAGTGCTCTGTAACCGAGACAGTCAGACAATCTCTATGTCTAGGGTTCAAACACCAGAGAGAACATTTTTATTTTTATTTTTCCTCCTTCCATTCTGAAGTTGATATATTAGAAACGAGCATTACTTCTCAACAGTTACTGTGGCGCAGTTGGTAGTGCTCTGGACTGGAGAGAGTCAGACATACTCCATGTCTGCGGTTCAAATCCAGCTAGAGCCTTTTACTTTTCTGTTGTTTGGATCAGGTGGAAGCATAAAGGTAAGAAACAAAGTTTATTTCATTGGGAACCAAAATGGTGTAATGGGTAGTTCCGTTGATTAGGAGTTTCTGATCAGCTCGGTTCAAGCCCTGGCTTGGTTTTGATCTTGGGTGAGTAATCACTGTAAAAGGATATCCCCCTCCCCGACAAGGTTCCCAAGTGGCCAGGGTGGGTTTCGATGTCTCCCTGGTGCAAAGTGGCCAGGGTGGCAAGTGGAATAGGTGGGTTCCGCGGTACCCCCTCCCTGACAAGGTTCCCAAGTGGACAAGGTGAGTATCGCGACACCCCTCCCCCCAGACAAGGTTCCCAAGCGGACTAGGTGAGTTCCGCGCCTCCCCTCTCCCAGACAAGGATCAGGGGAGGAAATGTTTTAAAAAACGCCTAAGTCCAAACAACTGGATCTTTAAATATTTGAAAAGCATCCAACATCAGGGTCTCACCTAATGGTCTAGTGGTTAAAAATATTTTTGGGCATCACAAGGTCCCAGGTTCAATCCCAACTTCTGCTTTCCTTTTACTAGTCCTCCAGTAAAAGACACAAGGAAACAAAGTGAGTACACGTACACCATAAAGCCAACAGGCTTAATAATTCATTGCCACATTTTAAAACATATGAGAACATTTTATTGTTAAACAGTGCACACACCTAGTTCCTTTTACTTAATAAGGAGGATCCACATAACCAAGTGAGCAGTTTTGAATTATCTTGTTTACAAGGTTTGCAGACTTTTAATTAAAACTTGGTCTTGTATTAAAATGAACCGTTTTCCATTACTTTTGAGTAAGCCAAAAAATATTTCTACATAATCTGACACCTTCACCCTCAATCTATTTACAAAGATCTATGTAATGACAATCATGTTGCTGTTCTTATATCAACCTTCTACATCCAACCTTATCAAATGTTGTCTCTCACATAATAAGTGTAATAACTTTGTCGCTTAACTTGCAAACCTTACACAGTTACATATAAGTTGGACAATCTTGATGGAATAAGGTAGCATTTTGTTTTCAAACTAGGGAATGGTTTCAACCCTAATTGGGACATATGACAATGGACCAGATATTTTAATACAAAAGCGAAATTATATGTTCAAGTCTCACGCTGCTATACATTTAAAAAGACTTTTGTGTTGACTTTAAGGAATTTTATGACAATCTTTAATACCATGATCCCATAACAATAAAGGTCAATAAAGCTTCACTAGTTTTATTAAGATTCACTCCATCACACATACAAACTCACATTCTTTTAAGATACAAATTAACTCATGGTAACTTTACCTTCATAAAAGTGTTTTTCATAAACAAATGGATTATTTGCAGGGTATTTTCTACAAGTTAAAGTATTACAGACACCTAGCCAATTTGCCCAATATTCAGTACATTTGTTGTGTGTGATATTCTCATTCAAAATCTGTTGAAATTTTTTGAAAAGCTTTTTTCATTTCCAAGATATACACATTTGAAGTTTTGATAAATCTGGGCAACTCATTAAATGTGTGCAACTATGACGTGGAATGTGGCGCTCATCAAAGATTTTATATTAGGCCTTAATAAGTTACAAGCCCGCATATATCATTTGAATAATGTGATGTTCTTCTTTTCAAAAAAGACAATAAAATATTTCCAAAAATTGCCTTCCACCACAAAGCTGTGTTCAGTGTCTTTGAAACGAAGGTTGATAATACAAAGGAATAAAACATAACAGAAAATTAGGCTGTCACTCCCCTTTACATCATCAATGTGCATTAACTAGCTAATGTTCATTCATACATAAAACTAGAATTAATCAAAAAGAAATGGTCAATCTTTGCTGGATTTTGATGGGCGTTGCAGCTTTTTGCATGATCTCTAAGGCCTATTTGAGTGTTTTGGACAACGTTGTTCTTAGGTGTCCGAAGACCTTAAAGAAATAATAGCGCTGTGACTTCCAAAATAATGAATTCAGAGACAGTATTTGCAATCGTCTGGTAATCTCTGCTGACATGGTAATGCATACTCCTCCTACTAAGCAGAGAGTGGGAACAGAGGCGGGAGGGTGCGGCAGCCACTTCATGGACAGAGTGGGTTTCCATCTTCCATTGGTCTGTGAGTTTCCTAGGTTGCTTCGCTATGGTACAATTCATCTCTTCCTACTAAACTCATCCAGGGAATGGAAACGTAACTGTTAGGATTGCTGAAGTACCCCACCCTCCCTGGTAGTAAGCCATCCCTACCAAATGTCTCAGTTACTTTGATATGATATTTCTACAAGAAATAGTCCATCTCGTATCTCACGTACTGATTCTTTTCATCGTTGGGCACCCTGGGATATGACATCACCATGGTATCCTGTGAACCAATGTATAACGTATTGTACACTCTCCAGTAAGTGTCACGAACCTTCCTTGCCGGATGAAATAAACCCTGAAGAAGAACAGAAAAGATGGAAAAACAAGAAATATATCAATCTTTGCTGTCATTGAAAGCTTATGGAAAGACAACATTCACTCTAGATTTGGAAAGATTACGAAGATATTAATTTATGTAAAGTGGCTACCATAGGTATAATCCTCCAATGACTACACTTAAACATTTAGTAATGTTGTGGGTAGCAGCATTTCATGATCATGAGGGCATAAATTATTTGACAGTTAGAGGAGGGCAGCATTGTTTAATTCAGGTCCACCCCTCCCCCCCCCTCCCAAAAAACAATAATATTTCAGGTAATGGCACACAGCATTTTGAGGAACCTTAATAATCAATACAACATATCTGACATTCATCTACTATAAATAACAGAAGTAATTGGGGAGCATTGCTATTTTGAATATTCTCGTCTTTTCTTGCTGAAAGATTTAATTGTCAATGTTAACACTTCTCATCGTGGGGACATTACCTTACAGAGGTAGAAAATCCAAGGCAAAAATTGAATTGGCACCTGTACCACATTTCAGCATTCTAAAATATGGGGACATTGCTGGTTGAATAAATATCGCAGACATATTCTAATTCTAACATTATTTGACTTGAGGAAAAAATAATGAAATAATAAATAATAACTTGCTAAGACAGCTGGCCTCCCTCTGTGTACCATTGTTTTCTTTAAAAGTGATGAAAGACCCCAAACAACAAAACTACTCTTTAGAGCTTCTCACCTGCACACAATACTGTAAGAGTTTGCCGGGACCAAGACCCACCCTGAGTCCTTCACAGGCTTCCATCACCGCCTGGATCACGTGAGGAGATGTCTCAAAGATGTTTGGCCAAACAAAGTTCAAGAGATGGACCAATGAGTCCTCACAGCCGAAGCCAAAGACGCCGAGAGCCATATGTTTAATGGCAGTGCAGGCTGTTTGCCTGTGGACAAGATCCCTGTGTATGAAAAGAGGTAAACAAACAGTCACTTGGAGAACAATTACAATTACATTAGCGGGCTGGGACGGACAGAATAAATTAAAAGTTTGACAGAGACTCATGTTAAAGCAAATTAACAACAGAAAAACTGACTGGGTAAAAGTTAGGGGTAGTAACTGATATCTATATCAATATCATGAGTAACTTTAACATTCTGAGGTTGAAAAAATGAAAAAATAAAACATGAAAAAAAAGAAGTAAAAAATGGTCACTGATGTTAAGTTTCAACAAGCACTACCCCAAAGAGAATTTTGCTTCACCGAGACATTAAAATGAACAATTGGATTTTCACAATGTCCATGCATACTTCAGAAGGTTGATAGGACCCATAGGGAAACTACATGTAAAACATATTAGCAATGTTTGCATGCTAAAGTTTGGGGTCAATAGTAGTGATGGTGTAATTGATCCACTCACCTGTCCATTAGGGCGTCTTCCAAGAGAGGAGTCACAGCGTAGATGTAATCTTTGCCCATCTCACCGATGTACTCAAACAGGAAAGACAGTGACTTGAGAACACCGTTCTGCACGTTCAGCTCCGGTACTCTGTATTCATTCATCAAGGCAGGGAGGACTGTGAATGGCGAGCAGGTCTCTGCCACGATGGCGATTGCCACAGTAGTGCAGACACGGTTTTGACGTTCTTGTACTTTGAGGTTGTTCAACAGGGTGGCGAGGACGTCGTGAGGTCTGTGAGGTGATAACGGAGGGCCATAAATTAATCAAGTAGAAAATATTTGAAAATGCACACGAGACAGTACTCGTGTTTGACAGTGATGAAGACCCACAAGTCCTACAAACTTCAAGCTTGCTTCAAGTCACTAGTACTCGTTGGTCACATGCCAACTAGTTTTGCCATGTTTACATCTGTTGAAGCTTGGTAGTTGTGGCTGTGAACTGCTGCACACTGCACAGACAGTCAGGCCATTGCAAAATGTTGGGTTGGCCCGACTGTAGCCGACAAGACTTCAAAATGGCAACATCTTTATTAGGTGGAAGTATTAAAAGACGACCAGATTACCATTCTCAATGTCACTATGGTCTGGCTTGAAGTCACTACAACTAATTATCAAGTCACCTTTGCAAGTTCAAACTATGTCTCTAACATGTCGAAACACAAAGGAAGTTAAGCTTACCCGATAGCCTTTGCAATGTAACCGAATGTGTTGACTGTAGCTCTTCTGATGGATTTCTTGTGGGCTTTTAGTAGTTCCAGCAGCTCAAAGCAGATTCTCATCCACTCACGAGCAGACACGTACTCTGCTCCTCGGTCAGCGATACGACCCACCAGGTCAATGCAGTTCTCTTGTACTTTCTCGTGTCTGAAGGCAAATAAACAAACTGCATATCACTCACCATCAACACTTTAATCTCTTAGGATCAGCAAGTGTGATCAACCAGGTATCTTACTAGGTACTACAGGGTGATAGGATGACAGTTCGAGCACCTCTTAGCCTGGGAGACAATTCCGTCATCAAATGGTGAAACCCAAAGGGCTTTGACAACATACACTAAACATTGGGCAACAAGTCACATTGGTACTTTAAGCTTGTTTTGGATCGTTAATTTTCCTGGCAGAGCAGACCTTTGGTATTCTTTATATATTTATATATTTATTTATTTATTTAAATATTACTCTGCTGCCTCATCTTACCTGTTTTTAAGGATTGGAGTCAGTCTTGGTAGGAGGTCTTTGATTGGTGGAGTCATCTTGTGCATACCAATGACATTTACGATGGATTTCAAAGCCCCAAGAATACTACCGAGGACCTCTGGGTACTCTTCTCCAAGGTACTCATATAACACAACTCCAAGATGTCCCATCAATTTTTCCTTTGATAAAATAAAAGGAGAGAAATTACAAACTTGCCAGGCAATATTGGATATTACGTGGCTGACACCACCAACAAATGGTGAAATCTAAAACAGGAAAGGTTTCAACTCATTCATGGTGAACTAATTCATGGTGAACTCATTCCCAAACATAACAACGATAAGAAGGATGACGATAGATTATCTAATGATAATATATAATTAGTTAATAGAAGTACAACAGATGTAAGATATCGCACATGGAAACCAGCGACTGTGTGAACCGGAAAAAAGGACATATCCATGAGTGAAGGAACAGGTACACTTGACAAGAAAATCTCATGGACAAGAAAGATACAACCGAAAGAATAAATTAACTGGAAGAAATATGATGGTGATAAATATGATGGTGATAAATATGATGTGATAAATATGATGGTGATATAATTACCTCTTGGCAGGTCTTCATGACGATGGCGATTCTTGATATGAGGTCAGCGGCCTGCTGCCTGACCTTTGCAGCTTTGTTATTGAGACGCCAGAGGATGGTACCGCAGATCTGGGGCAGGTAAGGCTTACATCTCTTACCAAGGGCATTCACAATGGTTCCAAACCCATTTAACATCACAGAATCCTGTCAGAAAATAAAAACGAATTTCCCAAGGTAGAATGTGGCTCATTAATTTACTGAATCAAAAAATCTACCAGTTGTCAAAAGGTGTTGTATCATTGAGAGCAGTTTCAACAATTGTTGAGTTTTGTTTGATATAAAAATTTTTCTATCTGGCAACTAATTCCCAGATAGCACCAGATCAAGAATTCTTTGCGGATGATTTAAAGTAACTGAACAAATGCAAATTTGTGCATTGCTTTTGGTAAAAAGTTTGCTAATATATGACACTAAAATCACTTCTTTCAATTTAAACAATGAAGTGAAACTTCAGTAAATTGGTAACCTCTGATCATGCTTAGTGCATGTGACAATACCAATATGAAAAAGTGTCTGAGGCAGATTTTAAAATTTGAGATGTCATTTCTTGACCTCCAAACTTGCTTACCTCTGTGGTCTGTTCTTGAAAAGCGTAGAGGATTCCGTCAATCAGCTGTTCCTCAAGTCTAGAGTCGATGTCCGAAGCTCCAAGGTTAGCCATGATCTTCTCGATGGTCTCCATCACCATCTTACGGTACTGCTCGGCCTCATCCTTCAGGTCATCTTTGATTCTTCCTACAATCTCTCCTGCTCCTACCTTGTTGGCAATCTCCACAGTCGTGTCCACTAACTGAAATTAATCATATCAAATGGGTCGACGTCTTCATTAATGTGATACAATGATACACTGGAGAGGGAATATGTTTTCCTCTCAGACTAAAAGACATAACACTAAATAATAAACCCTAACTAATAACACTAAAAGACGTAACACTTAATAATAAACACTAAGTAATAACACCAAATAATAACACAAACTGATAACACTAAAAGACGAAACATTATATAATAAACACTAAGTAATAACACTAAAAGAGGAAATAATAAATAATAAACATAAAGTAATAACACTAACTAATAATACTAAAAGACATAACACTAAATAATAAACACTAAGTAATAACAAACACCAAGTAATAAACACTAACTAATAACACTAAAAGATGTAAGACCAAATAATAAAAACGAACTTATAACACTAAAAGACATAACACTAACTTTCACTTCTCTGTTCCTTACTAGGGGCAATAAGCTCAGCACTTCATTTCACTTCTGGTGTTTACTAGGGGCAATAAGCTCAACATTTCAATTCACTTCTCTGTTGCTTACTAGGGGCAATAAGCTCAGCACTTCCCTTCACTGTTGCTTACTAGGGGCAATAAGCTCAGCACTTCATTTAACTCTTTCTGTAAACTTACTACTCACTATTGCTTCTGCAACACAATGACACGAGTAAGGGCTGTTATACTGATTTCTTTTTTATCTATGACTTGGTATGACTATGATTTTTTACCTGTCTGTAGTTTCTGCGATCCAGCGCCATTCTATGCTGCCAGAAATGCTTGAAGAAAGAGGGCAGCACCTCATCTCTGATGTACTGAGCTTCCACACCATCCGTAGCACAACACTGCTTCACCACCTACGAAACAGGAAAAAGAATAACAGATAGATACTTAATGAGAGAGGAAGAAACAGAATGTAAGGATGAGTACACTATTTAATAAGACTTGTGATCATGAATGCCTGTCTGTTATCCATAGGAAATGTTATTGAATGTGAAGGATATAACCTTAACATTAAGCCGTACTGTCATATATATGGTATTATCAAGAGTATATGTTGATGCTATAAAGCGAGGGAGGTATTTACCTTGAGGACAATCTTCTTCATTTCTTCGTCTGGAGACTGGAACTCACGAATGAGAATCAACATGACCTCCCTGGTGTAGTAGTTAGCGTACTCTGGGTCCATCAAAGGAATGAGATAACCAATGGCTTTCAGGAAAGCTGCCAGACCCTGAATAAACCAAGGAAAAATGAAAAGTTATTGATTTGAAGTTCAACAAGATTGTAAACCCACACCACTCTCTCCTGCCTTACTGTAATGGTAAACAAAGAACAGGGGTTGTCAAATTGCCCGTAGATTTCAATCAAATTTGCTAATAAAGTTGAACCACAATCTGTCACTCATAAGGTCTACGGAACGCTTAAGCTTTAGGATTGGGCACCCTAACAACCTAGCCTGCACATTGATCAACTTAGGATTAGGCACCCTAACGACCTAGCCTGCACATTGATCAATTAGGATACGGCACCCTAACAGCCACCTGCACATTGATCAATTTAGGATTAGGCACCATAATGGCCAAGCCTACATTGCTGATCAAATTAGGATTGGGCACCCTAACGGCTTAGCCTGCTCATTGATCAATTTAGGATTAGGCACCATCATGGCCAAGCCTACATTGCTGATCAAATTAGGATTGGGCACCCTAACCGCTTAGCCTGCTCATTGATCAGTGTAGATATATTGAGATTTTGATTATGTCTGGCTCTTTGCTCCAAACCACCGCTTCCCTGTCTCCCTCGTAGGAAAAATGACTTGAGTAAGCCTTCCATAGACTCAACCCCAAGAACAGTTCAAAGAGCTAACAAGCATGGACAAAGAGTGTTATTTAATTATGTCATTCATAAGTTATTGGCAATACCTACAAATATATTTAGGGTCTCAAATAAAACTCAATCATCTTCAAACTTGAACAAGTATCTTAACTGCCAACTGCAACACACATCTCAGTGTAAAGACATCTTATGTCTTATATAATTTAATTTAATGTCTAGGGAATCCTTTGGAAGGTTAAGAATAGAATGAACAAGTCTACACACTAAACATTTCAATGCACAGCCAATGACCTTTACCACAATGAATACAGTATAAGTTCTCACCTTTCCCCTGTGTTGTCTGATACCCTTCCATAGGGGCTTGAGTACACTGTCAAAGGATTCGATACCATATGGTGTAGCTGCCTCTGCCAGGGCGGCTACGGCCAAAGCTGTGATGGTTCGTACCTTCTGCTGTTCGTCCACCAGACCTGGAGTAGAATCAAACGGAGAAAAAAACGTATGTTGTCAACGACGTAGTACGGAAACGTGTGAAACTTAAGTAAACTTCAGCAATTGCTGCTTTGAATTAAATTATTGATCATTTACTTATTGGAAACTGAAAATCCAGAACACGCTGGAAGACAAGAAAAGATTGGAACTTGAGTTTCTGTTTGTAAAGTAATCAATACAACTTTGAGATGAAAGCCTCAATCAAAGCTAAATAGGATATATTGCAAGTATTATCAAAGATGATGATCTTTGTACAGTTCTTGGGAATGATGTTTTCTAAGAATTCTAAAGAACCGCAGCAAAAACTGCAGGCTGAACCGGACATTGGGCGTGTCCTCAATTCCAAAATACTGCGAATGAAGCAAGCCATACCTAATTTGAGGTAAACTTTATCAGTTAATAAATGGAAAGGTCGAGATTCAAATTCCGGCTGGCACTTTGTTTGACATTTCTTTACTTACATATCAGTTAGTGAAACTGATTACATCATGATAACTCAGACTAGAGCGCATTCTAACAAATTGTAGATTGACATGGTCACACTCACCATGTTCAATAATTTCCACCAGGTTCTTCAAGTGAGGCAATATGGCGCATCCCATCAGGATGGCAATCTGCTGGACGATCTTGATGCCAGTATGACGAGCCTGCCACGACTTCTTACTCTTACAGACAGCCTTCAGGAAAGGCAGGAGGGCTGGGATACCCAGGGCGGACGCCACCACGGCAAAAGCACGGGCGGTGGTGTTACGGACGTACTCGTCCAAGTTGTCGATGTCTGGTCTCATGGTGGAGATCATAGTAGCTAGACCGGCAGCCTTGGCCAGGTTGGAGATGATCTCCCTGCCTTCCACACGGGCGTAGTAATCCTCGTCGATAAGGAGGGGTTCAATGACCACAAGGATCTGAAAAGGAATTAATTAGTATAGAGTAATGGGAGGATCTTCAAACCCCTCTCTCCACTTCTCCGCCCCCCCCTCTCTATTAGTTTCACTACACTATGCAACCATCGAGTGACAAAAGTCATTATGTGGTCTTTGAAAGAAGCTACCGAGTGAAGCAACACTTCAGTAAAACTGGGATTGTCTGAACACATTGGGGATCAGCGGTTATCTGGATATGACAAGTTTGGATAATTAACTATTCTATACTTCAGTATAGCTTGTCAATTTATTGTCCATACAAAACACGTGTTTTGTCACGTTAACAAAGCATGCTGTTGTTGTTTATAAAAAAGAGTTGTATTTGGCGATGGAATTTCAATGAAATTTTGGCTCAGAGCTGATTTAGTAGACTTGATGTTTTGCAAGAGTTGGTCTCTGTTTTTGTCAGTGGTATAACTACCATTTAACATCTATAGAACTCTGAAGCAGTGTGGAATACTCACTGTCACATGCAGAAACAAGCATAAAGTAAGAACACTAACCTTGTGTACATATGGTCGTACAAGATCATCCAGTTTGTACAGAATGCGATCGATAACTTTCACCAACAGATGGCGCTCTTGATCTTCCAATGTCGGAGACATCAGCAATGGGAGGATTTGGTTGAAGAGAGGACCGGCGCCGAACTCCCTGGCCTTGTCAGTGACTTGACGGAGGGCAGCTTTACGCATGGGTGGGGTCCCGTTTTTGATCTTAAGGAGCAATTTCATGATTCTTCTCTCCTTCTGCTCCTCAGGGCTCAGCGTGCTTTCATCAACATCATTCTACATATGGAAATGAGGAACATTACTTGAATAACAAAACGCAATCACATTCCACTACACTTCATGATGCTGATACCAAGCCTTACCAGTTGAGTTAACGAACAGAAAAAACACATTCCCCGATTCTCCTATGCAAGTTACGACTTGGCCTAGGTGCACAGACAGTGGAAGTACTGCTGATCTAGACCAAGCTGAAGTTAATAATTCTACATATACAAAAGTGCTTCATTCGAGAAACCTAAATATCTTCTTTATCGCAATTTCGAAGTCTGTAAAAACTGCCTACTCCCAAGCCCACTCCTCCTGCTTCAACAAAGAACACAAAACATTAAAATAGATCAAATAAACCCAAACATATTTATTAAAGCAGTACTCACCAGAAGTTTGCCAAAGTACTGGGCATCATCTGGCTTGAGCATGGGAAGGTTGCCAGCTGGTTGAGCAATGCCTGGATCTACCACAGTACCATCTTGCTGCATAAAGAAACCACTGGTCCCTCCCATCGGAGTAGGTGTCGATGTCAACTTACGGGCTGGAGTTCTGATTGGAACATAGCCAGCTGGTGGTTGTAGGACCTTAAAATTAATGAGAAAAAAAAAAATGAAATTCCTGATTTTCAAAATGAAAACAAGTATACCTCCTTTTTCACCAATGGAAAATGTTTTAGTTCCCTTGAAACTTGCATAAATGCACCAAAACCCAACATCACATCTGAATGCTTTCATACATGTTGATTTACAATTTGAAACTTGATTTAACTGTTCCGATGCAAAGCGCTTTTGTACAGACTGTATGAATAAGCTAATTCTCTACTACTAATAGCAGATGGCTTACCTTGTATCCATCTGGAAACAAGGCATCCAGTTCTTCATCTGACCATGCCCTGTTTCTCTGGTCAATCTCTTTCTCCCATCTCCAAGCTTGTAGTTGTTCCGGGGTCATTCTGACCCCTGAAGGTGTAGGGGTACTTTCTGCCATGGCCTTTTGACCGACTGGGGTCACACCAGCTCCCAGCATGGGTGTGCTTGGGGTACCAGGGGTCTTAGGTGTGCCAACGGCAGGTGTTCTGGGAGTCCCTGGAGTCTGTGACCCTGCGGGTGTTTCGTCCCATCTGGATCTTCTCTTGGATGCTGGGGTAGGTGTGTCAGATGGGTGATCCCCGCCTCTGTCTGTGCGAGGTGTCTCAGCCCACCCTCCACCGTGGCCAGGTGTTTCTACCAGATTGAACACAAAACACAGAATAATTAACAACACACAAGGGAAATGAACACATTAAAGCTACACATTGTATTCAATTTTTCCAACATGTTGATAATATACAGTGCTGTTAATGGAAAGACCAAGCATCTTGGAAACAAGTTTCTTTAGTCCATGTTATCTCACCAATTGAAGCAGACAGTATTTAAAATGGCTTGTTGGGCAACCATTTAAGTCAAGCTTGTTGGGCAACCATTTAAGTCAAGCTTGTTGGGCAACCATTTAAGCCAAGCTTCTTGGGCAACCATTTAAGTCAAGCATGTGGGGCAACCATTTGAGCCAGCTTATTTCAGTCTCACCATTGGAAGGTAAGGGACTCATTATGTACAGTAAACTAGGCATATTTCAGTCTCACCATTGGAAGGTAAGGGACTCATTATGTACAATAAACTAGGCATATTTCAGTCTCATCATTGGAAGGTAAGAGACTCATTATGTACAGTAAACTAGGCATATTTCAGTCTCACCATTGGAAGGAAAGGGACTCATTATGTACAGTAAACTAGGCATATTTCAGTCTCACCATTGGAAGGTAAGAGACTCATTATGTACAGTAAACTAGGTATATTTCAGTCTCACCATTGGACAGTAAGAGACTAATGCTGTTAATACCATTGTCAAACTACTTCCTTAACCAGTTCTCAGTTTTACCTCGCTCTGTTCTTGGGGTCTCATCCCATCTGTTACGACGTGAGCTCGGTGTTGCCGAGTGACCAGGGGTAGTATGTCCAGGGGTTGTGTGACCAGGTGTGGCATGCCCAGGGGTGACATGACCAGGGGTAACATGACCTGGGGTGGCATCCCAAATTCTTGTACTGGCTGTTGGGGTGGCCCCTGGGGTCTCTCCACCCTTTGGCCGTCCTGGAGTCTCATCCCATCGACTGATAGAGGGAGTGGTGGCCTGCAAGGAAGAATGAAACATTAACACTGTAAACAGAGACAAAATTATGTTACATGTGATGTTCTCAGGATAGACTAGAAACAGGAAAGAAGGGAATAAATTTAAATCATCTCAATTTAGGGAGGAGAGGAGAACTGAAACATTCACAAACAATGAAATCAAACTACCAGATAAAAGACCTGCAGAGATGACATTATACTTTTAATTTCAATCTGAATTTGTTTTGGACCTACAATATAGATTGCAATGTTCGTGCCTTTCAATCATAAGGTCCCCGGTTCGAGTCACTCCCAGATTAATGTATGTCGTCCAGTTACAGAGTTGTTGACAATTGACAATTCATAATCATGGACGTTAAATAGGAATGTAATAGACTGACTTCGGTCAGCTTGCGGCTTTGATAAGCCAATGAGGCTTCTTCACGAGTTCCTGCTTGCAGGAGGATCTAAAATACATACATACATACATAGTTCTTGGCTACCTGAATATCCCTTCCCACGCTGGGATAGGATTTAGAAGCGAAAGCATCTTGTATACTGTTTTATCCGGTTGTACTTAAAACTTTCACATTTGTTAATAACATTTCCCGATTTCCCGATTTCCCGATTTTCAGTTTCCTTTTTTTATTCTAGATCTCCTTCGTTAGATTGAGAAATATTGAAGTATAGTGAAATATTACATCCGTTTCAAACTAATTGAAAGTTATATACAAAACAAACTTGGTTTTGTTACTGCGTTTCCGCTATCTCCGTTTCAAAAACGAAAACGATATATTTAGTTTCATTTTACTTTCAACGACTGCAGCTCCCTACGATATATAACGCAAGTAAAGAAATGAACATATTCAGCATAGGAACTATCTATTATCTTGTTATTTTGTTGAGTTCATTTTTTAAAATTCTCATTCTTACGTTTGGGGAGAAACTGGGGAGAGACATGCAGGATATTATATAAGGTACGTCTTATCGAATGCCATTTGCGACAGCTGTTATCGATTTAAAGTAAAGAATAGTTTTACATTCGACATCATAAACTACTTTTGTAGCCTACTCAAATAATTTGGGCCACGTTGTACAGAAACACAATTAAGTGTGTCATTGTCACTTATCGTGTTTTATGATCAAGTTAAGCTCAACAATTTCTCAACATACCACACATACGATATGTGGTTGAAAACATATTAAGTTGCCTAACTTATTACCCATGAAACATCCCCTTCCCAACTATCCTAAGGAATAAGAGAATAAATATCAGAATGGTTTTGTTCTGAAGTATTTACACAAATGGAAGAACGGCTGAATATTTCACCAGAACAAGTGACGAATTTTACAGAACTAAATACAACTATAAAACATACTTAATTTCTTCGGAAACTATTTTCAAATTATCACAAACCGTAAATTTCCAAGAAATATTGTGAAGTCGTCCTCGAGTTATTACACACATACGTTCCTTCATACGTATGATCGACATGTTCGAACCACAAAGCATGATTTTCGGTGATAATGACACCTTTTGTGAAGAGATAACCGACGACAATTTTGCGAAATGAGATGATTTCATTTTTGTAAAGCCAAACAATATTGAGCGATGAATTCTCTACACCATGACATTTCATAGTCACCGAATCGTTGATGGTTGCTTTGATCAATTCTACAAATTGTGACGCCACTATGTGTCGTTGTAAGAAGATGAAACAAGGTAACATTGCAGAGATGAGAGACCACATGTTGATTGAGATTCCCGTCTTCTTCATCGTGCTTGTTATTTGTTTCTTCTATTAAAAGAAGCTGAAATTTGAAGACAATGTTAAAATGTCCTGTCAATAAAAGTCGACCTCTACAAATAGGAAAATGATCATTTCGCGAATTGCAGTCACATTTTTAATCGTCACATTTTAATCAATCTGATAAACGAAGATGAACACTAAATGAAGTGTACAGTTGTGCACAACAAGACGCCTACATTGAGCTGCTAAAATATAGCATATTTGTAATGTTGGTTGTAATAGGCGTTACCCGTTAGTTGTCAGTAACAGTGTTCATGAATAGCGTAGACGTTACTTCCTGAATTATTCAAACTTAAATAGATTGTTAAGTTATTGAAGAGAATGAAAATACTCCTGCACAAAAGTAAACACTTCACTCTAATATGAGACTGACAGAATGATGAAAATTGAAACAAAAGGGGCATTAAGAGAAGGTATGATCTATCCGATTCACTTTATTTGCATAACATAAGCAAAATAGAAACTTAAAGTATTGCTTACTGCTGAGTCGACAGTACTTTGTTGAGAGTTCTGCATTACAAACCACTCAATTTAATCTGTTATCGGTATACTATCAGTATTGATTGCCCAAAATTGTTTTCAAATGTTTAACAAAAGCTTTAAAAAATAAAGGGAATTGGAAAGTAGCGAAAGCTTGTAATGACAGCTAGGAAGTCATTAAACCCTTAGAAGGGAAGTTTTGTTTTGTAGGAATACCTCAACAACTAGAGGGCGCCATTGACCAAACAATTTGAAAAGATTGCAGTAATTGAATAACTGACTCGTTAATTAAAACATGCTAAGTTTTTAACATTGCTTGTCATTTTGTCTGGTCATGACTCAGAGATATAAGCAGAATTTAAATTAATTTAAATTTTTTTCATTTGATTCTCACGTCATGCATTTATTTTTTACAATAATCAGTGGATAAGTAGAAAGTGATAATAGTGACATGATGTGAAGGAAGTAGAACAATTAACTTTATTGGGCTTCACGAAGTGCTCTATTCCCCATAATTTAAAGTAATTAGTTAGAGAAAATATTACAGTACGTAATAGCAATATAAACAAACACACCAACAGAAAAACACCCCACCACACCCCACTCCACCCCTGTGTACTCTATCCCAAGACACAATTATGCCCAACCGATAACTAGCCTTCCATGCACCATCATTCCCATCACAACTGAATACCTGCTTCCATACAATAAGAGAGTGCCGGGTTTCTTATACATAGTCTCAAAGAAAGTATGTAGACAAATGGTCAGTATTAATAAGTATACTGAGGTATGATTTACTCAAGTTATATCTCAACGATCTTACACTAGGTCTGTCAATTAATGTCTTGGTTAAGGAATTCCAAAGGTAAAATGGCACGAAATCGAAGGCTCAATGGAGAGGAAGATGTGCAGTTTGCCGTATGTATAGAACAGGGTTGTCCAACCTACGGCCCGCAGGCCACAGTCCGGCCCGCCGCACGGTTGCGTCCGGCCCGCCAGAGATGCTCTACGGTGCAGTGAGCAGATTTATTGATAACAATTTGAAGCTATATAATCAATCATTCGAACCTTCTGGGTCCAAAAAACTACATACAGGTCAGTTTGTGTGACACTCTCTCAGCGGAGGGGGGGGGGGGGGGGGGGG